>JAJMAH010000122.1:0-63157 GCA_030564925.1 Geotrichum aggregatum | reverse complement strand
GGACTTGACCTTAGGACCCTTCTGAATACCAGAAAGGGTCTTATCGCGGTAGCCAGGTTTCTTACATCAATCCGCACTTTACCTCAATGATGGCAAACCTTTTAGGGTAGTTCGCATAAGGTTTTCCCCTGGTACCATACAACCAGGTTTCCCTTAGCGTTGGGGCTCATTGCAGTCTCAGGGAGTATTCCGGCACCATCGACGCACTTGAACACAAACACGGCGAGTAAGCTGAATTGGTCTGTATCAGACAAAAACTTCAACTGTCCCTCTTCCTTAGGTATAAATAGTTATTACAGCTTGCGTAGTTTCTCCATTTAGCCAGGACACTAAATTGATTTATTATTATTATTATTATTATTATATACCTCTTCTAAAAAAAATGATTAAAAACCAAGTCTGTACCAGAAAAGCATATGAAATGCCCCTTTCAAGCGTTTATCAGGCATTGCCAACAGGATATTTTTATAATTAAAGAGAACAATAGAGCAATTTAGTTAGTTTAGTAGAAAAGAGAAAGAACAAAAAAAGAGGGTAAAGTTCGCATAAGGTTTTCTCCTGGTTTGATGGCTACGGGTTTCTCTCTGCGTTGTGATTTAAAGGCCGACGGCTTTTGCAAACTCGGGGAGCATTTCTTCATTATCGCTGCACTAGAGCACATACGCGGCAAGAAGGCTGAACTGGTCTACATCTTACAAGAAAACGGACTTTCGTTCTTTTAGGATATATGGTTGTTATAGTCAGATGGTCAGTAGTTACCACATTCAATAGAGTGAATGATCGATACAAATACAAGCAGAGTCCTTGCAAAGGAATTATTAGACAACACGTAAAAACATGTAAAACTGGATCAGGCTACCTTAACCAAAAAGGATTCTCTGGAGGGTTTTTTGTTCTACATATAGTGATACAACATGGCGTGAGCTGCCAATGTGAAGAAACCTAATGCCTTGGAGATCTTTAGAGGAAAGTGGAAACTCAGACCCAATATCAGCATCATTTTGTAATTTTGATTTGTCAATTTTTTGACGCAAAATTGATCTGACTATTCACAACATGTAAGATCACTTTAGCCAGAAAATATAAATTTCAAGAGTAGACTAGATATTGACTTACTTTAACTATGTGTGTAAAAAGAAGCAAGGAGTTTTTTGATATTTTTTGTAAATAACAATGCGAGGCTGGAAAACTACTATCTGTGTGAGTCGTAACCTGTTCTGCAAAAATTGCATTGAAACAAATTGTGAAGTCTTTTCACAGCAAGCCCGAGTTGTATTCTTACCTTTGGTAAAACTTGAGCCGACGAATTACTCTTGTCGGCTATAACCCCACGGTTTGATTTTTTCTTTACCAGTATTGTGTCACAATGAGCTCCCAGCTGAAGCTTTTACCTATCATTCAAACGATTTTTCTCTACCAATTGAGCAGTTTGGTAAAACCAAAAGACTCAACTGTCACTGCATCATTTCTGTTGCAAAAAAGCCAATTTTTTTGTTAGTCTTTTTAACAGAATGTCACATAGCGTGGTTAGCGCAGGGTATTGAACGAGTTCATGTCAGAGCTATAGTGACAATACCAGTAAGAGAAAAATCTGACTTACGCATATACGCCCAGAATCTATGCACTAAAAAAATGGAAAACAGCACATAGATAGACTGAGATAAGAAATGAGTAGACAGCAACAGATAGCTATTAAAAGTGAAAGAGTTCTTTTTTCAAAAGTTGTTGCCTCTACTATTTCAATCAAATCGAGGTTCAGGCCAACATAAATATAAAAGATTAAAAACGATTTATCTTCTTGATCTGTAAGGCCATCAAATCCAAGCCTGTCGTCTGCCTAATGATTTTCAGGCTTAGCTTAATGTCTTCATCTATCGGGGCTTTATTCCAATTGAATACCTTTTTTTTGTCTATACAATCGAAACATCGCATATTACAATAGGTCATGTCTTACGGGGTTCTCACCCTCTACGGCACTATGTTCCAATAGACTTTCGACACACACCTAAAATACAATCTACAAATTACAACTCGACCTGGGGGCTGATTTCAAGTTTCCAAGCTGCCTGAAAAACCATGTCGAAACAAAAAAAAAAGCACAGGGTCTGCTTCATTATACCTTCAATAGAAAAATGCCTAAAGAGCAAATCCGTTTATAGTTGTTGCAGCAAAACTTTCAAACCAGGTTGTGTAACAGGCGTCTATAAGATGTTTGCTATGGACTACGCTACGCTATATCTTTGAAGGGAGCAATATCGAAAACAAACAAAGCAGAATTACAAATGCTTAGTTATTGTTATTTGATTTATAGATGGAGAATCGCGCAAAATCATAGTTCAAAAGTTCAAGCATCCTAGAAAAAAGTACTTGTTTTTCTACAACCTATACATCTTGTCCAGTTTTGTTGCTGCTCTAGCTAGTATTTAAACACGCCTAGCTAGTCAAAAATCTTATAAGCCTTACTATAAAAAGAAGATTTAAGTTGGGGTAGTTATGGCAATCGACCAGCTCTAGAACGCATTACTACTCACAAAATACATATAATGTATATCGTAGTGTTAGACGCTTTAATTGTGGTGTGTGATAGGTAGAATGCAAAGACAATATATAACGTCTTGATAGTCAGTGGCTTAAACAGACGCAACATATGATTGGCTATAAATCTCAATGAACGATTGGAATGTGTTGTATGAGATGCGAAAACGTCAGTGCCATGCTGAGCTGTTTAGGTACTTCAAGACCAAACACAAAGTGTAATATACTCGAGAAATCTACTTTAGTCTAGATGCTAAAATACAATTGGAAGAAAAAGTGATTAGCAGGTTTCAATGAATGAGACATGAAGCAATTGGATGTCTCGAAGCTGTGTTTGTTATTAGATTTATTTTCAATACTTTTTTCATTTTGTGACTTCGCATTTTGGTCATCTCAAGACTCTGCTCTCTGGTACGATTTGTGTCACTGTGGGGTGTAAACACTTGCCAAATTGGGTTTGAAAGCGTGCATTAGTTTCGGTGAGTATGATCCGTAGTATTTAATTTTGTGGGTTCCAAGAAAAAGCATAAATCTATGCAAGACGAATTGTTTCTGGCAAAAAACCAATGCCTTACTTGCATCATTCAATGTCAAGTCATTCCCTTGCAACTTTATCGACAGGCCGAAAACAATCGTCGTTTAAGCATGTCTAAGTAGAGATCTTTCGTTGGGCAAAAACACAGTATGTCAGAAATCTAGCTATATTACTAGGCTCAAAACTCATTCAAGAAAAAGCGCAATCCTTGGAAATCCTAAGTTGAAAGCGATCAAATACAGCCTGTCCCAAAAGTTTCAGTGCAAGTCAATGAGCGTACTAATACTGTTACATTCTTTTTTGAAGTTTTTTATGATTGAAAAAAGGATTGAAATAAAACATTATATCTCTCATCATTTTTGGCTAGCCTGACTTTCCATGATTATAAAAGAACTAGATAAAGAGACAAGAGGTATAAGCATAAGCAGTTTTTTTGCCGTTACGAGCATGCAAATACTTGTATTAGACTCAAGTGTTAATGGATGGTTGTTGAAGTAACACAGCTTGCAATTGGACATCAGACACAAAAAATCAAGAAATTACATCCGAGAATTTGAGCCTGAAACATTTTATGCTCAAACTCATAGAGACATATTTTAACTAGACACCAATAGAAAAAACTCAATTGCGATTCTTTTAATACCATGAACAATGGGCTTGCACAGGGAATAAAAATTTTTACTCTTCAAAGAAAACAATCCTCACAAAGTTACATGATCAGAAAAATAGACAAAAAAGGGAGCATCTGTAGTAAGGGCTACACACATCTTGCTAATACAATCAAACTGCAGCCGAAATGTGCAAGCGGCTGGCTGTATAAGAAGATTTTCTTATCAAAAAATCAAGTCCAAGAACATTGTATTTATACATGATATGAGAAATATAGAAAAATAAACTTTCTGTCTGATTGAAACAAGTTTGCCGCTCATTTTCGAGCTATCGTAAAACGTCAGTCCTTGAACTCTTTGTCAACTCATTATATGAGAAATCACATTCAGTAAACAAGGCATTTTCCAGTTCTCAAACTGTTGAACATTTCTGAATTTCAGACATTGTTTTGTTTTTATTAGAGGTCGGATATTCAATTATGTTAATAGCCTCACGTACAGGCCACATTCACTTTCCGGCATAATTGCAAGAGTCATGCTTAGATGAAGTGTTTATACTATTACAAACTCAGCAAATTCCTCCAATTGGGTTCATGCCCATCAAACTTTTATGAAAGCAATGGCATGCTTTGCTGGTGTACATCAGAGTATGCTGTATATCGTCATGATTCATGAATACTGCGTTGGATAGAATTTTGCTCCTTGAACCCTTAAAAGTGGCGTTTTTGATCTTAAACACTGGTTGATTTATTTGCAAATCAACACTTCTTTAAGCATGTTTGGCAGTTCAAGTTATCAGATTTTTCTTTGTGGAACTAGCTGACACTAAGTTCGATGATATGTTCGATGATATTTTCAAAGTAATTGAAGCATATTTAGTCGCAACAGTTTGAGCTCTGTGAACTGCAACCAAATAGAATAGTCGATGCAAAAAATAATGACCGTATTGAATTATAGAAGAGAGGGGGGATGGGGCAAAATCCTGTAAACGAAGGGTTTGGAATTATTT
Organism: Geotrichum aggregatum; assembly: GCA_030564925.1. NCBI lineage: Eukaryota > Fungi > Ascomycota > Dipodascomycetes > Dipodascales > Dipodascaceae > Geotrichum > Geotrichum aggregatum. The sequence goes on along the minus strand of JAJMAH010000122.1, from coordinate 58,470 downwards.
TTTGTTTGTGTTTCTGTAGACGTAGACCCTGTGCAAGCGACAATCAAGACTTTCCAAGTCACCCTGTTAAGCCAGACAAAAGCTCAGAAGCGGTGAATTACGTTATGCATTAGTTGCAATTGAAGATTTAATACTACGCGGCCCTTGTTTTTTATGTTTTTTTGTGACGCGAAAAGTTGAATCGTGATGTTGACGGGCATTTGTTTCAAACCCAAGTAGAATGATGCTTGTTGTAAGCGCTACCTTTTTCGCAACTTTCTCAACAAGAGAACAATTAACATAGCCTTTCTCAACTACAGGTTGTCGATTCTATTAAGGCTACGGCAATTGATACCTTTTCTGTCAGCACGTTTCTAACTGGCCCAGCGCTGCTGATCCTGATGATTTTTCTTTTGATTGAGTCCTTTTGAAGTTGCTATGTAATGTTGTAAGGGCTCAATTCGACTACTACGCTACAGATTATTCTGCTTCAGTGAAGCATGGCATGACTGCCAACTTCCTCTGCCACACGAGCAAGGAATGGCAACTAATCACAAGATAAATCCAATCGCAGAAACTGAGTGTGGTGAAAAGGCATTAGCAATTATTAAGCCTGCTGACCGAGTGAAATATCTTGTCACTGGGAAAATGCATCTAATCAGGATCTCTCCCTACGCAGGTGGCCAGGGCCGCAGTAAGTTTGATTTTGTGGTAATAACCGAGTATTCATCTGTAAACTTAACTGAAGTTCAGCTGAGTATGAATCTTAATAATAAATTTAAACGCTCTAATTCCAAAACCGAAAAATGACATTTGTGAGACTCTTCATGTTCTGTCGTTAGTCGCTTCTACGTTCCTCTCAAAATGCTCGAAATACTGATCCCTTCTAGCAGATGTGTTGAATGTATTTTCGAGTCTTTCGACAAGCTCTATTCTCAAAATCCAGACAACAACATATCAATTAATGGACGTTGGTTGCAATCACAGCTTTTCTAGTTATTTGACAGAATAAGATCTTACTAGTCTTAGCTTTTTTTTCACGAACTTCCTTATCACGGCTCCCTATTTGTTGTATCCATCAAACTGCTCAGACAGACAGACTGAATATTATAGCAATCTCGTACCAAATTTATTACTGGACCAAGGTATGTGACAAAGCAGATATCTCCATAGACTGTCATGGAGCTACTACAAGCTCTCATCGTCAAAGCCCAACAAATCTCGTACTCGGAAAGGCGTTCAGGAATTTTTTGCTTTTTTTGTTTTTGATGTTTTTTTAGTTCATCATATTGTGGCAGATCTCAGCTTGATTGTAAAAATCGCGTTGAGGCCCGACATGAAACCTAGCCATCGCCCGGCCACTCTCGTACGGGAAGTTGCATTACTTGAACCTTTTTTTCTTCTCTCAATGAGAGATCGAAATCACTTCTGTTTATTCCAAGATGCTGGTAAATGTAAAAGAGTAGACAGGCGTTCTGTTTTTGTTAAGCCACGTCATTTTCTCATGTTCTCTAGTTGATTATAGCGTGTCATTTACTCCTGAAATACTGCTTCACAAGATGATGATGATGATGATTGCTGACGATATCGCTGTAATCAGCCTCAACCACTTGATAGAGGCCCAATGCATCCTGGACCTTTGGAGATAATTTTTGATGCAGTCTTTGAAGGTCCTATGATTGCCATGACAGAATCGACCCGATATATACTGTATGCTGTCGTTTTGCCTGATCAATTGCTTTTTGCATACCTGAGAATTTGTCATATGCGCTGAGCACATAATTCTGTAGTTAAAAACTAGCATTTTGTGTTCTGAACTCAAGTATTTTAAGCCTCCGCATGTCTGGCCAATAGTCTGGGTTTCCCTCCGACAGTTAATAGCTTGCGATGCTCAGTGTTGATGTACTTTTTTTAGCACAGGTTGTTCTCAAGGGCTGTGCAGACTATGTTGGAGACCATTTAATAAGAGAGGGTCAGGGCGAAGATCTGTTGAGGCCTGGCGCAGAGGTATGCCATTAATTTCGGCTCTAGGCGCGCTCATCAAAGCTGTAGTTGAAGGTGTAAAGTTGTACTCCGGATTGAGGAGACGCGAGAGGCAAGTTGAATAAACCGGAAGCATGCTTGCAGTCTCTGCGAATTTAGGCATAAGCTCTGAGCCTGGACTGACACTTGGGAGAGTTGCTTTCGATCAGCCAAAGTCGTTGCGAGGTCGTGTGGGGAGAAGTCGGACCGTGGTTGGCTCTGGTTGGCTCTGCATGCGTGCCGCATGTAGAAGACAACTGTCACCGATGGCACCATAAACTGGAGTTACAAGCCTTCAAACATCCCGAGTTAAGGCTGGAATCAATACGCGTATGATTGGGCAGGAAACGTCATGTTTCTCACTTTTATTTTTTCTTTTGCCAGTTTTAACGACACCTGGACAATCAAACAGTGCAGATTACCGCTTTGGGTCGTATTTCCCAGCTCGTGCTTCGAGGGCACATAATGATGCATTGAATAGTTTATCGGTCGTGTCAACTTTGTCACCTTTGCCAGCTTTGTCTCTGCTGTCAACTGCGTTGATGCCGTCGGTTTGGGCAGCTTTATAGATCGGCTCTAATCATTGCTGTATAGATGTTCATGCTGGTGATTGTGTCCATATTGACAGCCGTACTCCATGTCAACAATCGGTCAGTTAAATCCGATGATCAGCTACAGCTGGTCAGCCAGATACACACTGTGACACACTGTGACACGCACACGCTGGCTTCGACTTGCCTTCAATCACTGTCGCTATTTTCTTTCTCTCCTACCATTGCATCCAGAGTCCACATCGGATTCATGTTGTTCCATTCAGTATAACGAAGCGAGCGCGCTTTGCATGTCATTATTTTTGCTTTTTCTTTAACTGTATAAAGCCCCAAGCAGTACACCCGACTGGGACCTTAGCATAACATCACTCATGGACCATGTGAGTAACGCAAAAATAAAACATCGAAGCAACAGATCTTGATTCTTGGTCACGAATTGGCACCAGAGTTACCGCCTACGATTGCAACTGGCTCGTTTGCTTGCGTAAAGGACCCTGCATCTCGTTGTCAGCAACCACCAGCGGCAATTCCTATGGCAATATTGCAATGTTTCCAAGCATGTCGTTACAATTTAGGAGCCGTGATAGGTAGGCAGAGCAGAGTCACCAGTATAGAGCTAGTTAAGCCTTAATAATTGAGATTGAACGAATCATGACCAGCTGGAGAAGGGCGACTCTTGTAGCTACTACTGTCAGTAATGGCGGCGTTGTCAGTGTTGACAGCCTGCCAAATTCCCGAGGGTGAAATTTCTTTAGACCTCCGTTGAAATTCCACAAAACGCCAGAGTTCCAGTTATAATTCTATAAAAGAGTATGCTATACATCCCAGATCGATAAGCCTTCCCCTGGCACTCAACCTCTTACTCACAAAAAGCACCAACTGATCAGTCTCGTACTCTTTTACAGAACGATGGGAGTCCTCACTTGCTTATTTTTTGGCATTGGGTAGAAATTTCTTCCCCTTCATTTTCTATATAGATTCATTTCATTTCATTTGCTTTTTCTTTTTATTACTAGGCTCCCAGCCTACTCTATCAATTGCCAGCTCAAAGCTTCCCATGATGCTGCTATTGAGGATCTCTTCAAACCAAGCAAAACTGCGACTGTTGGTAGAAATCACTTGAAAATCAATTGGAAATCAATTGGAAATCAATTTGATTTCGCGGAATCGAGCCAGAGCTTTTCACTTTAGTTGAGAATTTGTTCCTCGACGATGATCCTTGGCATTCAGTTTTCTCCTTCACTTTTGTAGACTCATATGTACTCACGTACCCTCGCTTATTTGTTTCGATGCATTGCAGGCAGTCTCCTTCTTCTCGCATTGATAAACCAATTTGAAATTTGGTTCAAAGTCAAACCTGTCTGCTTCATTAAACCCGCTTTTTCTTCGTCCGTCGGATATGGATGCTGTACGTGAGCGTTTAGCCAACTGCGCAGGATATCTGTGACCTGTCGAGGGAGGTTCCCTCGTCGCTTCTTGCCTTGCGGTGACTGTTGATCTGGCGCAGAGGCCGCGTTGTTTCCAGGGCTGCTACTGGTGGCTACAGCAGAACCACTGCTGCTGGTAGACGAGACGCTGTCATGTCGAGGGTATCCGGGCACTGGTGGGCACGCAGGTGCGTGTGTGTAATGCTGAGGTTGGTGTAAATGATGATGCTGGAGAGGAGGTGGTTGCTGGTGGGGAGGTAGTGGTGGTGGTTGGTGCTGATACCAATCTCGTGGTCTTTGGCTACCTATGTACGGGTTGTGAAAATGAGAGCCATGAGTGTATGGGTCAGGCTGCAATGGAAATATGCTGCTTGGCTGTGAGGCTGAATAGTTGTTCGGAAGAGATTCTAGTCGTGAAGGGGTTGACCTGATATATTCAGGAATCATCTAGAAAAGATTGATTAGCATGCAATGGTATATGAGAGCCGCAATCGTACTTCTTTGATGCTCGGCAAGCGAACGTTGCTGCTGCCATTGGCATATTCGTATTGGTTCATGTTTGAGTTAGGTGCCAGTACGTTCATAGTATAATGCTCATGATACAAAGTGTGAGGGAGGACAAATTATAGAGCTGTCAAAAGATTTAAGGGCAAAGGCATCTAGAGAAAAAAAAAATGAAGCAGAAAAATGGGCAGGGAAAGAGAAGGTTTATAAATACCAGCTTTTTTTAATTTTCAATTCGTTTTTTCTTTTCCATCATGGTTTATAGATTTTACCCAAAAAAAAAACTATGTAATGAAAATATTAAAAAAAATAAAACGAAAAAAACAAAAAAAAAGACGATTGTGCATATGTGTGTCCGAAATCTCGCTTGCAGAATGGAGAAAAAAAGAAACGCTCAATTGTCCGTGTTGAGGCGTTGACTAGTGGCCAAACACAACAGCTCCATTGTTACGGTTAAGGTTGACGTAGGAAGCATCAGAAGTTTAGATTTGTGGTTAGTTTATGGTTATAAGCTGGTATCGATCAAACAGAGGTTCTATTGAGGTCAATTGTTGTTTATTTGGTGATACCTTGGTGAGCGCCATAGCTTGGGCATTTTCGAGACCTTGGATACTTCAGCCTCCAGGAGGTCAGTTTCTTGGACCTTGGGGCCTTATCAGAATTCTTATTAGGTCTCTCGCTGAGGTTTTCGCTAAAGCTTTCACTAAACTTCTCACGGAGATTCTCACCAAAGTTCCGCTTGTATGACACGCTCGATTCTCTCGTATACGCGTGTTTCCATGGCATCGCCATAATCAGGGTCTTTGGCTGGTTCGCATAGTGAGAACAAACTGGTTTGCACAGACTTTGCCATGCATGTGAATGTGAATGTGAATGACCCTTGTTTTTTTTGTCCATATTTTCTCTTCAGTTTTCGGCTCAGTTCCGCTAGGATTTGGTACCTTGAGCCTCGAGGTCATGTTCGCCCGCATCGATATTGATCGTGATCCAGAGCCTCCACCTCTTGAGTCTTAGAGCTCTCTGCAATATTCTAGTCTAGTTGATTGCGTTTGTTAGCTCCATCAATGCCTCAGTACTACTGCCCAGCTGCCATCACCAGTGATTCACTAGTAGTGATTCATTACCACCGTCACCACGGTGCCACTAAATATTGTTTCAAACTCAAAATAAACAGCCAAATCAGAAAATTTAAGACCAGAAAATTGAAAAATATTTGAAAAAATTGAAGAATTAAAAAAAAAGAAAAGCCTGAGGTGTCTTTGATCGTTACATGCCTCATGTCAGGATCGCAGTATAAATTTCTTTTATTTGGTGCATTTTTGCGCATTCTCGGAAAAAATAGGGGATTTTTTGGTAAAAGCAAGGCCTTGCCAGCTCTACTTTGGTTGTGGTAATTGCGTTGAATCCAGTGCGGACTTTCTGGAGTCACGCACCTGAAGGGGCCTAAACGGAAGTAGAGGCTGCTATAGATCCGCCTGGATACTAGAGTCTATAGCGCTGCTTTTTTCTTGGTTTTTTTTTTTTTTCTTCGATTTCTACTGGGTTTCTACTTTGCTTCTACTTAATTTCTACTTTATTTCTGCCTTGATCTCAACCTTGATTGCTACCCTGCGCGACTCAATTGGCATGGGCAGATCGACGACATCACCTAGGCCTGCTAAGCCCACGAGCAGCCAAAGCCAGACAGAGGCTTGTCTAGCTTGGTCTAGGGCTAATTACTTCACCGGTTTAGTAGCCCAAGGCTGACGATCCTTTGCATTAGTCTAGTACATGCGCATGTACTAGCCCTGATCGTGTCTGTTCTGCCTTTAAAGGCCTCTATGACACTATGCCACGCTTAGTTGCAGCGTTGTCCTCTGAGTCCGGGTTAACGCTGTAACTGCACGGCACTTTCTGTGGTAGGCGCTGGGCAGCAGACACTGATAGACACTGGACCTACGTTCCTGTACTAGGCGCTGGTAGTCTCCGCCAACTCTGCGGTAACCGCTGCATGAAAGCCTACCTCACAATTTGCGCGGGTAGCCTAGGACTAATTAGGCTGTTCCTTGACTTATTTAGATTAGTTTGGGCTTTTTTTGACTTGCTTTGCCTTGCCTCGTCTTGCTTCGACTTGTTTTGACTTGTTTTCGAGCTGTATCACAAACACGACAGGCATCCAGGCCCAAGAACAACGCAATTACGTCAACGATCCCTTGGGCTTGTAGCCTTCCGCTGGCCTGACTGATTAAGGAAACGAGGAATGGAAGAGCTATTTTTGTATACATGTGGAAGCGCAGAAGTACGGAAGTACACACAAGCACGGAAGCACAGCATCATAGAAGCACAGAAGCACGCGGTTTTTCTGTGTATGCACAGCCATCGTCATACGGTGATCTAGGTCTCCTGGCAGACTCCAGCTGTCCACTGTTGGACACGGATTGCTATGATGGCTTTTGGCCCTCTCTACTTTGAAACTCAATTACTGTATTAGCTTCTGCGACCTCAGCCTTGTTGATGCTGCCGATGCTACTATTATTGAGGCCATTGGTATAGCTGGTCTAAGTTGCTTATATTCTCACGCTAGTGCTAGCTGTCATATGCATGCTGTCATGTTCTACGTATCAAGCATTTCGTTCCACGTGCTAGACAGTGTTGAGTTACCAATACGTACCGGTTCTTGTGAGCGGCTAGGCTAGGTCCAGGTCTGGGCCGACGTCTATATAGTCAATCACCAATACGTGTACGTCGATATCGATATCGATGATATCGATGACATCTATGTCAGTCAATGCCCGTGTTTTACTAGGACAACAATATAAGCGCGAGCTCGTTCGCGCAAGTCTTTCTCGCCTCAAGAAAGATTGCGCCATCTTTCAGTGTGACAAACCGAAACTGAGTGTCGTTACCGATCCGGTACCAGTTCTGTGAGTTCCGAGTACCGATTGTCAAGTACCGACTGCTGGCTGCCGCTTACCGAGTCAGGAAGATCATCGGATAGCATCCGGAGCTTCTCAGGCAGGTGCTGAAATATGCCTGCTCTCAAAAATTACACAGTGTTGGATCCAATTAATGAGAGGGGAACTACGGCTGCAGATCCAGAGATGATTGAGTTACCAAGTATTTCGCAGCTTGCAGGTGTCGAATGGTGATTACGAGTCGAGCATGTCTGCTGTACGGTTCCAGTCCGCAATCTGCTCTCATGTGAACCTCAGGAATTCCACCGGATATAATCTGTCTAAGCACTCGTGGCTGGATAGAGCCAAGCAACCCCTAAAACCTGCAACTGATTTGAGTTCCACAAGGATTCGTTCCAGCGGAAAAGCCTGTCCATTGCTGTATCACGTATCCAGGCTATAGAGAAGCCCAGCTATAGCAATTATTGTACAACCACATACATGGACTCATCAGCATCGGCATGGCGATCCATCCGTATCGCGCGTTGTGATCGCTAAATCATCTATTGGTTGCTTGCGAAATCAAGCAATAAGTCCCTCTATAAGGGATTTCCTTGGAGTCTGTTGTCAAATATTAACAGCAGCAAAGTTTGAGCTGATATTTTTTTCCGCTTCAACTCTCGGCTAACGAAATTCTTATATAGTGCAACACTGCAAAGTAGGCTAGTCTATCACGCACGCTTGTGCAAACAGTACGGATCAGCCTGTCTTCACGATCGTGATCGCCATAAAATTCCGCGTATTCCACCATTTCATCGCAAAACGACGTAGAAGAATAGAACAACCTAATTCCACTGTCTCGCCATCTATTCTGCCCATCTATCCATTGGTTAACTGCCGCCTATCAAAGACGGAAACATTGCTATCGTGACTTTCATGAACACGATTTTGATCATCGTTCATCAAGCAGTGCAAGAATTTCACCCAGCCCGTAGAAACGCTTTTCTGGCAGTACGGTTTTGACTGTATTTCCTTTTGGGAGTTGAGATTATGGCTAATAAGATTTAGATATCAAGAAATGAATTATGCCCGGTGGCTGCTCCTTTCCATTCCGTATGAATTTGTGCTAAAGGCTCTCCCAGGAGCGGTATACTCAAACCTGCTCCAGCCACGAGTGGCTACTTAAACATGTCAGCTCATTGGAAAGCCTCGATGCACAGGGGTTGTCTAAGTGCAACACTCTTGTTCTACCCAATCTGGTGACTACTCTGGCATTCAATTTGCGCGACAGTTTTGTTTTGAAGCATCAGCATACCAAAGTTTCAGAGTAGCAGAATACCAAAATACCAAAATACCAAAATACCAAAATACCAAAATACCTAACGATCAGAATATCAAAATATTCAACTATCAGAAAATCAAAGTGTACATTTGTAATCTCTCCTCTCCCGTGGGGTAGACAAACGTTGCTTTACATGCAGGGTCCTATAGCCTGTCCCTAAACTCAGTCGACGCCCAGTTAGTGACGCAGGTAGTTGCAACTTTTTTTTTTCAAATATTGCATGTACCAGTATGACCAGTAATTAAATATATGTAGCTGTGTTAGTTTATCTACTAGTCTATGACCCATGAGTACTATAGAGAAATAAGTTTGAGCAATTTTGAAACCGCTTCGAAAGGCCTCCCCTGCTCACAGTGGTTCCATCGTTTTGAATAAGGTGCGTCTTTGGTCTTACATTTATTCAGTCATCTTCAAGGCCACAATCCCCGTCAACTTGCCTGCTTTAAATCAAGCTTCCAGAAATGGAAAAGACTCAAGACATGTGAGACAAGCCAGGCTGGTTTTACAGGACCATTAACATTCTGTAAGGTTTAAGTCTGTATGGAGTCGGGTTACAAGTCCACAATTGCAGCCAAAAGTCACTACCATGCAGAAGTGCCTGGCAGGAACTTGCCGTTTGGCAGCAGTGAAATTAGCAACCTGAACAAAACGTGTGCTCAAAACCCTTTTGGTATGCTAATTCTGTTCCCTTCTCCTGGCTGCTCGCTATACATTTGGCAATTTGTTGATTGGGCGCGATCAGCAAATATAGCCTAATACATACCTTTCTGCTCGAACTGCTTTGTTTTCTCTACGTGGATTATTGGACCAAAAATTTTTTGAAATATTGGCTCCTCATGGGCGGCACCCTAGCTTAGTGGTATCGTTCAATCAGTCATTCTTCCAAAACCATTTTCCCACAAGAAATTTTAAATGAAAAAGCCGCAAATAAGAGTTTCGTAGGTATGCATATTCTTCCACAGAGAAGCCTAGCGCGGTTGATGTAGGATTGGCATCCCGTACGGCAGAATAGAATATATGCTTTGATAGCCTGATGTCACGTTAAGATAGATGGATAAATTACTTTAATGTCCTAGCTAATATAGAAACTACCCTAACTGTATTCATCATCAATAACTGAAAAATTACCCTTCCTCTTGTGTGACCTGTTCAGCTTGCTTGATTTCTTTGTGCCTAAACGTCACCTCAAGCGGGTATCATATAAAGCAAAAAAGGACCAAAAACCAATGGGCACAAACAAAAAAAGATGCCTCCTTTCTATATTTGTACGTGGTCTAGTCATTGTGTCACATTTCAACCTTTTTCTGAGTAATTTTACAATAATAAAATTTACTTTTTGTGCTCAACTATCTCAAATCTAGATGCACATCAAAATCAACAAAAACGCATTTAAATGTCACAACGGTTACAGTGGCCGAGTGGTTAAGGCGATTCCCTGCTATAAGTGTATTATCTGTCAGCTGTTTAGGAATTGGGTTCTGCCCGCGCAGGTTCGAATCCTGTCTGTGACGTTATTTTTTACTGTTCGCATATAACAGCTAGACTACTCTCACGGAGCCTCAACCGCCTCTAATTAATAATTACCGAGTTATGCTTTGGCCCGGATTGCAATTGACTTTATCAATTACTCGTGAAAGTCGCTGAGGCGATTTGCTAGTACATGATGCGCATCATACGGTCAGGTCTACCACACCAGTAGCCTAACCTAGTTTTTTGGTGTAAGGTCATTTATTACATGAACCTTATAGCTTTTTTGCAAACTTAGAGTGGTTGAACTGTTGAACAATTGTTTATTAAAGTCCTATGTGTGGACTCTCAATCCAGGCCTTTGGAGTCTAAACCAATTTCAATACAAAGGTCATTGAGAAATGTGAGCCCAAAGTTCGGCGTGAGCTGTTGAGCCTGGAATTTGTGGTAAATGGCAATATGATGATGGCAAATTCCGTTTCTCGCGATCATCATGACACACGAGTATCATTGAATATGAATATATATGATTTTCTGAGATTGGCAAGTTTGCTGCTCCTCGTTCCTTTCAGTTTAAAAGCAATTGATTGCTTTCTCAATTGCTAATAGTCTTAATTCTTGAGGCGTTTGGCAGTTTTTATTGCACACATGTTAATACCATCATTGCACCGTGAGTGTAATGGGGAAAAGCCGATGGCACTGAGCTTAATACATAGCAAGCGAAGCATTGCGAGCAAGGAACATGGAACAAAATAAATCATTTAGCAAAAAGCAATTGAAGCAAAGTTATCAAGGGGTTTCAAGATTTTAATTGCCTTGCAAATTTAAATCCTGACGTGAATTGAAAAGTGTGTGACAATAGACTGGGCTTCAGTATCAATAGGACCTTCCTTCGTTACGTCTAAATGAGTCGCGCCTGAATTGAGTTTATGCCGAGAGAGTTACCAGTTCAATGAATCTCAACAAAAACCGACTAGAATGGTAAGTTACTGGTAGCCTTCAGATGGGAAGGAGAGAACTTGAAATCTCCGGAATGCCTAATATAGACTCTAGAAAGACTAGAGTACATTAGAATACACTATAATACACTATAATACACTGGAGCACACTGATGACGGCTTCCGCTTCTCAATAGTACTCCAGTTGCGGTGCAATCAATGCAATATACCGGTAGTCCATGCCAGGGTTTCTTCGCATCCAGCCGCCTTTACATCTCATTTAATTCTGTATATGCAAGTGAGAAACATTCCCAGCCAGTCAATATCGTTTGCCTAGTCGTTGGGGTTGTTCCGCTGCTCGGCAATCCAACAAACAAGTAAATTCAGGCTTTGACGAGTTTAACCGAATTCGATCTATTGTCTTGACACGTTTGACTATGTCCATCTACTTCTCTCTTAGTACAGGAGCATGACATCTGCAACGGCATAAATGTCAAACAGGCACCAAAGGGTGTAATTGAAAATACCAAAGCTGAACTGGTAAAGAGGGGCTCTAGGCCTCGTTTGATGGCCGCCGGATGCGTTTCTGCTGGGTAAAAAGAATGCACTTAACGCAGGCGCAATAGTCACAATTAAAGTCTACAGAGACGCCTCGTGTAGGTTGACTTATAAGGAATAGAGATTGATTGTTCTGTAACGTTCAAGACGCGATTGTTGTGAAGATAATTTCAGTTTTATGAGACTTGATTTTTTGGTCTACAGTATATTGACTTGGTTTTGAAAAACAACAATTTGAATTAGCCGGTCTCACGCAGGCCCTCAGCACTGAATATTAGACTCTGAAATGGGTTTTTTCGAAATATATCCAGATTTTCAGATCAAGACTGAAAAGCCTAACTTTTTTACGTCTAAGGAAACGAATTGTGACTAGTACCGCAATTTTTAAAAGGGGTTTCAGGGAAAAACTACGCCTGAATAAATTATCATTAGATTGGCATCTGCTGATGAGTCAGACAATGGAATTTTTAGCCTAGCATGGTTAGCAAGATGAACGGCTTTTATCCAGTCATTCCAGTGAAGACAGTACAAGGTGTGTGTGTGAACGACGTTGTAGGGTGGTATTGGTATTGGCCTATTCTCAAAGGTTTCAAAATTTTCACACGAAGTAGCAGGCCTGAGAACATTCAGTACAAAGGAAATCTTCGACACGCGCTACAAAAAAAGGGTTGAAGATCAATGTGCTCTTTCTTGGTCAAACTAAAGATGATGGTCAAACAATTACAAAAAAAAGCATTCTAGTCAGCCGGACAAAGACCAACTCTTTCACTGCTGCTGCTACTGCTGTTGCTGCTAAGTTTCTGTAAAATGCAGATAAATTCCTAGAATCTGTAGAGAAGCCCAAAAGCCTTACGCATTACGGCGATCTTATGAAGGAAAAACTGCGGGCCTGGCAAGGAAATGTTGACCGTTGGAATGACTGTTCACGCGACCTTTGTCCAACACTCATTGTACTATTTCTTGCATAAAGCACAAATCAAGCATGTCTAGAAAAACGGACACACTTTGCATCAATCGTTGGCTTATTTGGAGGTTTCCAAATCAAGAACAATAAGGATCAAAGCTAACGTTAATGTCGAAAATTCCTCCAAAATTTGAAACCGACGAATCGACTGTAGTAATTTGCGTAATCTCAATGCTTTTCCTTGAGCATCAGAGCTGTAAGATTATATTTTTATTTCAAGCATTTACGCAAAAGATGTCATTTCAAGGTCATTTGTGTAAATGCTATTGCAAACTTCAGAACGTTGAATTTCCTTCGAGACTATTTAAAGTGATAGCTAATATGCAAATTACGACGGTGTAAGTAAGAAAATGATTTTTTGCCTTAGGTTACAAGGCCCGACCTGAGTGCTTCGCATGTATGTATCAATATTTTCCTTGCCATCTGAAATCAGATTTGTCATTAGTGATTGTATCCTTAGGCAGTCAACAATTTTACTTTCAACTCGAGTAACTCGATGCTATGATCAAATCATGTACGAGCCTACGCATTCGTGGTGGTATTATAGTCTTTTATCAAGTCAACTAATTTATCCCCTCTAGACTTTTCTCATTTTCTAGTTGTGATATGGTATACAAATAGCAGACTTGAAGATTGTAGGCTAACTTGCTGTAAAACACCGATAAAGCGCAAAGCTGTTTTAGCTGTGCATTTGCTAGAAATACACGACAATTGCTCTTGAAATCTACAGCCTAGACAAGCTTTTGGTTTGTGTTTTCCATAATTCTGAGAATCATGAAGGGTAGAAATATTGGTATAGTATTTTATCATTATTTGGAAAGCTTTCCTTATAACCATACCATAAAGTTTAAGAATGTTCATTGCTTCTTTGTACTTCATGTATTAATAGCTAGATGTTATTCATATTGGCATAGCTAACTCAATTACCCATTACAAGGAAAGCTCCGCAGAGCATTTGTCAAGTTGTGCGACTGGGCTAACTCTTGCACAATCACTTTATATTACACTGTTCTTAGTAGTAATAGCTTTGGAAATTAGATAAATCTAGATACTCGGTATGCCTTTTCAAATTCAGGTTCCACATGCATTTCAGCTCTAAGCTGAGATAGTTCTTTTGAACACTCTAACTCTGGTTGGGGCCGAATCACACTCTTTGCTCTATGGACTAAACGCTTGAAAATATGACTTTGTTTGCCAATAACAAGCTTGCTATAAAATGCGCTTCAAATAGTCACATGTATTGCATCTCAGGTCCTCACAATAAATTGTATCGAAAAGGTTGAATATATCAAAAATGCGGTAAGAAATTTTATACTTAAATATATGTACATATATCTCTATAACTTCTTCGTAAATAAATTTAAGCGTGGTGTAAAATCATTGACTGTTCTATACTTTTCAAACTTGTGATAAGCGAGTTTCAAGCCTTTTTCCGAAAAGAATCTCAAGCCGATGTTGCCAATTTTTTCTACGTTCTCAAAAACACGAAATCTGTTCTCTGTTTTATAGAAGTAGCATTTTGATTAAGTGTGCACCTTTACAAGATTGATTCAACACATGCCTATTTACCGTCATCGCCTTTGGTACTATGACATCAGATATCTTAAATTATATACAGCTTAAACAACCTTTAGAAAAACACAATGTTACTTTTTTACAAGTTTATTCCAGAATTGTTGGTCCTATCCGGTGTGTATTATATCTGGTTTCCCATATTTCACATATTTTGAAAAACATATTCATGAGAAGCTCCCCGGATTTTCTGATTCTTGGAGCTTGAAATATATTGTCTTTTAATACTTTGTCAGACTCTAGCCATAGTGTTTTCAGGTGAGACTTGACTGGGTTTAAGACTGACTGCTGGTGAAGTTTTATTCCTGCTTTACTCATAAATCCAGCAAGTCACAACAATCTCAGATTTAATTTTGTGAACTCGCCTCTACTGCTAGATCTGGTTTTGTGAAGAGCTCAGGGTGGCTTACAATTTCTTTCAACCATTTGCGGCACAGTTCAAAAGATGGCTTGGAGATGTTGCAAACCAGCCCTCTAAAACTTACTGGGTATACTATATTTATGAGGCAAAAGATGCTTTTAGAAGTGTAGTCAACTGTACTTGAATTCACAGCAAACACGAAAATCCTAGGCTGCTGTTTTCCAAGTCTCTTGTATGCATGTTCATTGTACACCCTCGTCTACAGCCTAGCTTCAAAGGATGCAGCCCTGAAACCCCGTCAATCCTTGAAAAGGAAGCACCACTCAATTGCCAATCAGTATAAACGAGGTGAGAGTCCGTTATAAGCCTTTTGAAGTCGAATTCGTTCTGCTGGAGGTTAGTGTTGCTTCTCAATTTTCGATTTCCAAGAATTTCACCAGAAAACTACAAACTAGTTTTATAAAGAAAAAACATACGAAACTTGGCAACAACTGTCTGATTATTTACCAAAAACCATGATTTCTTGTCAGACAAAACGCCAGTTGCAATGACATGAACCTCAGTTTCTCAGACGTTATGCTGGTATTAGCACTGTAGTTAAATGACGCATTAGCAGAAAGTAAAACTATCTCCTAAATCTCTTGAACCAAAATATAAGTTTGGCTATGAAAATTGGCGTTCCTACTTAGAATAGAAGGGTTGCCTTGGATTATATTTTAGAGGCTTTGGGCTATTTATCTTTATAAGGATCACCTTCTTAGCCGGCCAAATTCTTCACATCTTTTAAGCCTCAATCATTTTCTCCAGTTTCTTTGACTTCAATCAATTTTTACCATGATTCTATAGGATCATCCCTACGCTTTTTTCACTGTTTAGTAAGCTTGAGGATAGCATTACGACTCCCTTCGATGCTTGTCAAACTCGCTTGTAAATGGCATGATTTAATTCAATCAACTCTAACAAACAAGAAGGCAAACAAAAAAACTGAAGAGAGCTTTTTTATGGCTATTAATGTAAGTGAAGGGCCTTCATAAACTAGGTGAAGCTGGTGCCAAAGTGGCTGCATATGTTTCAATAATTGCCAAGCACTACTTTCTATATGTTTCTGAAAAGTTTTGCATTTCCAGGTATCTTGACATTCTTAAAAGCGAAGCTGTGTAAAAAAAAAGGCTTCTCTAGCGTTCGTGGATGCAGCAGTTTCACAAGGCCAGTGCCGCTAAATAAGGCATTTTGAGCTGGCGAGCTAAGCTCAATTATTTATCATGCTAACCTCCAAAAGAATGTTGCTTGGAAGGTCTTCCCGTCCGTCTTTCTTGCAAGAAAAGCAGTCACTCTCCACATTAATGCTTATAAGCACATGAAATAAAATTTGCAAGTTTATGAATGACCTAACCATGATTTGTGCAGCCATATCAGCTTCAGCCTGGGCAGCGCAGCCACATAGTTATATTCGAAGAATAATTTTTTTTTTTTTTCTTGAAAGAATAATAAGAACATCATCATTCAAGAGTGTCAAAAATGTTTTCTTCAGAAATCTAGGGTTCTAGCTCGTTTTGGTTTGGTGTTGCCTTATTTGTTCTTATCAAACGATACATCCTCTTGTCTGCAAGTGCTTATCGTGATTAAGATTTTTCGAGATTTCCCAAGATCGTTCATGACTTCTGGCGGCTTCATGTCCACTATGGCACAATCAAAAGCAGCAGCAGCAGCTGTCAATGACTCAATAGCACTCGGGCGACCCCGAGATAGTTTTAGTGTGGCTCACTGACTGGGTC
Organism: Geotrichum aggregatum; assembly: GCA_030564925.1. Lineage (NCBI taxonomy): Eukaryota > Fungi > Ascomycota > Dipodascomycetes > Dipodascales > Dipodascaceae > Geotrichum > Geotrichum aggregatum. The sequence goes on along the minus strand of JAJMAH010000122.1, from coordinate 42,137 downwards.
CGGGCTGCCATCTAAACTTATCTTTACTATCAAGCTCAAGCTTCAAACGAGTTGAAGATATCTAAGCAGATGCCAGCACGCGTAAATCACGTACGTGAGACCTCGAGAAAAAACCTATTTCTGAATTTGAAGCTGGTCAAAGCTGTTCATGGCAGTGGTCAGTCAATCAAGTTAGCTGATTTGCAAGTTATTCAGGTATCTAGTAGCAGCGTTAGTAGCGCTCTCAAGAAATAGATGGACAAGTACGCGGAGATATTCTTGATAAAGACCACATAAATAACTTATGCGGCCGAGTTATATAATTTACTCGAGTTATTCAACTTATTAGCGTTTTTTACAACTTACGCGTGGTACGCGTTCTCACATTAGTGACAGGCCAACTTCATGATAAAATATTATCGCACTGGTTCCGAATATCGTTAGCTTTGCTCTAGCCCAAAATGGCACACCTCGCTCCCATCGAGACTGGCCGGGCACTCTAAAACTATGACGTAGTTTTGTAGTCCAAGATTTTCTTGATTAGGATTGAACAACTGCTTCACTGGTCTACTTTAAGCGCGCTGCCTCCGATTGGTCCGTTGATCAATGATCTTTAAAGTCTAAGTTCTAAGTTACAGGTACCAGGTACATACTACAGAATCCAGGTTGCGGGTTGCCATTCTGACAATTTTCCACTGTTTGTAGTTTGGAGACTGGGGGGCCTCTTCTCATACTCCACAAGAGCCCGCCCATTGAAAATGTCAAAGTCTACGGGAATACATCCCTCGGTATTTTTTGCTTGGTGATCTCAGGTGTGTACTACTCTGGTAGGACTGGTTGTGTTGGTGTTTTGCGACCATGATCTCGGTTAAACCGGTAAATTATCCCCGCACTATTGCAAATTGTCCTGACCGACGTGAGGAAGTATGAAAGTCTATCTGATGAAGAAGAAGAACATGATGACGGTACTCATCGCTGTCTTGTCTCTTGTTGTGATTTTCATGACAGACAAGGCCGTGGGTATTCACAGAGTATACCGTGCGTGAACTGTAAGGTTAAGCCTTGTTAGCTGTGGTGCATCAGTAGGCTGGGCATAGTCTGCCAGCATTGGGGGTAGTTTTCTTCGTAATTCTCTACTAGAGCAATTTTTGCCGTTGTTTTCCGGCCTGAGCAAACACAAGTCGAAATCAAAAAAATCAAAAAAATCAGAAAAAAAAGGTTAAAAAATCCTAAATAAAGTTTATAGAATAAAAAGAGGTCGAATACAGATTAATTTAAAGCGAAATTTGAATAAAAACGATACATGACCTAGCCAGCCATGTTCGTATTTTTGATCTCGGTATTTCCAACTGATATCGTGGTATGTACTGCTGCTGCTGCTGGTATTAATGCTGTCGGCGTCCACGGCCTCCGATTCTTGTGGGATGAGTAATCCCGCTCGGAAACGTCAAACAATATGTATCTTGGCACATGAGCGTCTGCAAAAAACTCAAAAGACTGATAGCGCTATGCTTGCGCTGGGCGACAGAGGCTGTAGGAGACCTGATTGCTAAATTGAAAGAAGGCCGTCAAGCAGCTGCTCTCTACCTTAGACATAAAACTGGCGTCTGGCGTCTGGCGTCTGGCGTCTTGATTCTAAACTTGTGACGTATTTTTTTAAAGCTTCGAAGTATCTGAACCCAGTCGCAATGTCTTAATATGTCTGTTTAATGACTCTAGTCAACGTTTACAAGTGGCAAATCCCCATATGTGCCGGTGGAGCACGCGTCCAACTCTGGTAACAGTTCTCTGGCACTCAACTGCATCATGCACCTGGTCGCTCTCAAAGACGCTCAAAGAGAATTGATTGAAACTATATTTGATTTATTGAATAAAATCAGCTTCATGCAATAGAAACTCAACTAGGCCACACACAACATTCCCAGGCGCAAAACAAATTTCTACGATTGCCAAGCGCTGTACAAGTAATAGTTTAACAGAATATATTCAAAATTAATGATTTTAAATTTAACAAACAAACGACCTCGATCACATCAGGAGAGGAAATTTTAAAACAAAACGATAGCAAACATTTAACCCTCCTTCTCGTGCTTGGTAGAGACACGCTGCATGGCGACAACAAAGTCCTCAATGGATCTTTGAGGGGGCTTCTCCTTAAGGCTCTTACCGTTCATGAAACGGTCAAAGCCAACGGATCCTTGCATCAGGTAGTAAAGACCACCGAGGACGCAGAAGATACCGAAAGAGTAAAGCCAGACACGAACAACAGTGACAATAGAGGTTTGGCCGTGTACGAACCAACCGAAAATGCAGAAGAGAGTAGCAATGACGTCGACAATGAAGACGGCACTAGAAAGCTCCCAAGAGGGAACAGAGGACCAGAAAGGACCGTTAGCACGGGTGACGAAAATCAGCCAGTTCTCAGTAAGAGAAATCTGCAGGAAGATAATGGAGTCAATGTGTCCAAAGTTCTGGATAATACCACCGTGCTTGGTGAACATGGTGGTAAGGACGATCCAGGTACCGACAGCAAGGATGATTCCGAGAAGAATGGACATTCCCCAAAGCTTGGGCAAGTTCCACTTGACGGGAGTAGGAGAGTAAGGAGCGTTGTCGTAAGCAATGGCAAGAGTAGCAACATCAGCGAAAATAGCAATGAAAACAATAAGGTTAATATCAAGAGACTCGTTGAGGATAGCAATCCAGAGACCAAGGAAGATTTCGAGATGAAGAGAAAGAGCGATACGGTAGACAACGTAAGAGTACATGCGGTGGAAAATCTGGCGAGAAGTCTTAAGAGCATCAATAATAGCAGAGAGACCAGGAGCAAGGAAAACAATATCAGCGGCAGAACGAGCAGCATCAGAGGCGCCCTCGACAGCAATACCAGTATCAGCCTTCTTAAGAGAAGGAGCATCGTTAACACCATCACCAGTCATGGCAACGAGGTAACCACGCTGTTGCAGAATCTCAACGACATTGTACTTGTGCTGGGGGAAAACCTCAGCGAAACCATCAGCAGCCTCAACGAAATCATAAACCTCAGAACCAGGCATGTCACCACCGCCACCAAGTCCAAGACGCTCAGCATCGTAGATGTTAGTACCGAGACCAAGTTGACGGGAAGTTTCACGGGCAATACCAACAGCGTCACCAGTCAACATCTTAATGGAGAGACCGAGACCCTTGGCTTCGTGGACAGTGCGGGCAGTATCGTGACGGGGAGGATCCATACAAGGCATAATTCCGAGAATCTCCCAGTGACCTTCACCGCGCTTGCGGGCAACACCAAGGGAACGGAAACCACGGGAAGCGAACTCAGCCACCTTGTTCTTGTAATCGTTAAGGGCATCTTCAGGAATAGGGTGGTCTTCCTCGACAGTCTTAAGAACGAAAAGAGGAGCTCCCTTAACACAGATAATACGCTCACCAGAGGGAGACTCAACGACAGCAACAACCTTCTTAGAAACGGGGTCAAAGGGATGGAACTCAATAACCTTGTACTTGGTAAGGGTAGCCTTGGCTCTGGGGTAAAGCTTAAGAGACTTAAGGAAAGCCTTGTCAATAGCATCAAGACCCTTCTTCTTACGGGAGGCAGCGAGACAGGCAGTAAGCATGAGATCATCAGCCTCAACACCATCAACAGTGTAGGGCTCGTGCAGGGAAAGCTTGTTCTTGGTAAGGGTACCAGTCTTGTCGGAACAGAGGATCTCGACACCAGCAAGAGACTCAATGGCAGAAAGCTTCTGAACAATAGCCTGCTTCTTAGCAAGGTATGCAGCTCCAACAGCCATGGTAGTGGTAACAACAGCAGGGAGACCGACGGGGACACCGACAATGGTGATAGCCAGAGTAAATCTGAGAATCTCAACAATGGGGTCAGAACGGTAGAAAGCAGAAGTCCAGACAAGGAGCAGAGTAACAATAACGAGAACCAAGAGCACAGTACCAATACCGTTAAGGACCTCAGTGAAATGACCGGTACCACCGGAAGCCTTGTTGACAAGGGCAGCGGCACGACCAACAAAAGTGTTATCACCAGTAGCAGTAACGACCATGAAAGCCTCACCACGCTTAACAGTGGAGGAAGCGTAACAGTTATCACCAGTGTGCTTATCAACGGCAAGAGACTCACCGGTAATGGCAGACTGATCGACCTGGAGGTAGCAGTCAGCAGTAACAAGACGACCATCAGCAGGCATAATGGTACCCTCCTCACACTGGAGGAGATCACCAGGGACGACCTCAGGAGCCTCAATTTCTTGAATGCGTCCATCACGGAGAACAATAGCACCAAGGGCAAGAGTCTTCTTCAATTCCTCAACAATAGAACCAGCCTGGAATTCCTGAATGAAACCAACAGCAGCGTTAAGACCGAGCAGACCAAGAATAACACCGAAATCGACCCAATCTTCGAGACCAGCAGCCAGAACGGCGGCAGCCTCCATGACGAACTGAATGGGTCCAACGAAGAACATAAGGAACTTAACAATCATAGATTCTTGTTCCTCGGACATCTTGTTCCAGCCAAACTTCTTGCGGCGACGCAGAACTTCGTCTGAAGTAAGACCGACGGCCTGGTCGGTCTGGAGGAGCTCCTCAGGGACAGGCTTGGAAGAAGTGCCGGCTTGGGCCTCTTCTTCAAAGAAGTCTTCACCACCATTGTCGGATTGGAGTTCATCAATGAAGGCATCAATGTCATCATCGTCTTCCTCCTGAATGGGAGCCTTTTCAAGGGTAGGTTCGTTAGGATCGAGAGCCACTAGGTTTATTGTTAGCAAAAGCTTGTAGCAAATGAAGCTATGGGGATGGACGTACTTTTTAATGTTTTTTGTTTATAGAATATTCAATTGAATAAATTTCACTTGATATCGGACAACAGATGTGTTTTTGTGTTAACTCTGGTACAACCAAAGGTTGCTGTGAGCTAGGGTAGTCTAAACGACAAAAGGGTGAGGGAGGAGAGAGAGCGGAGGAGGTGGTTTTATTAAGACCAATTAGAAGGATGGATTAAGTAGAGATGAGAGAGAGGAGAGAGGTAGAGAAGAAGGAGGGAAGGAAAAATGGGAAAACATGGGAAAAGGCTTCTTTTATATGTTTTTTTTTAAATTGAGTAAACCTTGCGAAAAAGGCTAATGTAATTGATTGGAGGTGATAGCCTGGTATGCCATCTATTGCGAGGCAGCGAAAAAAGGTGACGATCGAGAGCGAAAACAGAGCAAAAACAGAGCAAATACAGGACTTGACCACAAGAAACGACCTGTGAGTAAGCGGCCGAAAGTAGTAAATGCACGCACCAAACGAGAAGAAATGGAGCAGAACGGATTAAAAAACAAAAGCGAGTACGCGGGTTACGCGGGTTACGCAGGTAACACAGCTTATACACGCTGCGTAAGTTGCATTTCCGATAGTTTCCAGCGAAATAATAGCAGAATATTAACAAAAATAAGACATGAAAATAAAAAAAAAAACACCGCAACCTGTCCCCTGAAACGGATATCTTGGACCAAAAAGCCATAGCAAAATCTGAGCGAAAGCGAGAAACCGAAACCCAAAACCCAAAACTCAAAACCTGCTACTGGTATCTCTGCCAGCCTATCTACGCAGCAGCTACACTTTGGAGCGCGAGAAAAAAGCAACGACAATGTATTTCTGAATGGAACAAATGGAACAAATAAGCAAGCCAGCGAATAAGAAAAATGATGAAAATGATGAAAAAAACTATGAAAATCAGAAAAACCTACTATTCGAAGAGTGAAAATTTTCCACTGCTGAGCGACTTTTGAAGAGGACGACGCATGCCGCACACTCGTCTTTTTTGTGTTTTTGTTTTTTTGCTTTTGCAACGGTGACTGGTGACTGGTGACTGGAGCAGACTCTCGTAGTGTGGCTACCGGCAACTGGCCGCCACGAGCAGCCAGCATCTAGCATCTAGCAGAGCTCTAGTGCGATATTGGGATAATAGCTCATTACCGTGCAACTGTGCTGTCGATGCCCACGCTGCCAGTTATGGAGCCAGGCCGTGGACCGGCCGTACCTTTGCTCCGCTAGGTACTGGCGGCCTAGTAGCGCCACTCTCGAAATCGAAAACCGTAGCCAAGCATTCCAATTGCAAGGCTGGCCTCACCTCCACTCTCTCATCGCAATCTGCTATCTCTGCGACAGTGCGACTCCGTTCTACCGTGGTCGCTTTGAGCTAGTCATAATCGCTTGGCCTCCTCCTCCTCGCGCGCGCGCCTTCACGACGAGCAGCCACTGTCTCGCTTCTCTTGTGTATTTTTTTTTTTATATTTATTTGATTTATCACAGCTAGTCAAGTGCGATCAAGTTGCCGCCCCTCGGAACGACCTTTGCGTGATCAAAAGAAAAGAAAACAAACGCAAATAGTCATCGGAGACAACAAATCGAAGTTCTCGATACAAAAAGAAAAGAAAGATTGAGCCTTCCAAAAACACTGAAAATAAAGCCTCACTTTTTAAGTGTTTTTTGTGTTTTTTGTGTTTTTTGTGCTTTTTGTGTTTTTTGTGCTTTTTGTGCTTTTTGTGCTTTTTGTGCTTCCAATGTTCAGCTTTTGTCTTTCCTTGCTTTTTTAATTGTTTGTGTCTCGCAAATCTACTTTTGCTTGCCATTCAATTTTCTTATTATTTCCTCTTTTGTACATTTTTTTGCATATATACTGCACTCTATCTACAGTCTATTCCCAACTTGTTTTTATTCACCACTATTTCAGCACTATACCTGTCTACCAGTCTACTGTTTTTGAACTAGTCCATCTCGGTGCTATTTCTGCGTTATGCAGACTATGTGCTCATTCTGCTGTCATGGTGCAATGTGCGAGCATCGACAGCCCACAAAGCGACCAATCACAGAGTACGATTATCCAACCACCCAAAAGCAGCTTCTGGTGCAGTTCTTGTGCAGTTTCAAAAATGTGCAGCAGCAGCAGCAGCAGCAGAGTCTCTGGCTCTTTGGAATCATTGATTGCTGGATCCAGCGGCGTAGTCTACTTTAGTCCACTCACAGGCCCGACAGGAACTGTTAGCTTCAAGACACGGGCACACGATATCGATTAGCAGTACTTGTATGCGAGTTTGAATTTGGTTTGAAAACAAGACGAGAATGTACGGACTCATTACACCTCTCATATAACCCACTGCAAATGCAGGCAGAGTAGACTGAGCAGATGTAAACAAACAAACAAACAAACAAACAAACGTCAACCAGCATATCGTCGTTGAATGAATAACGAAACACATCCACATAGTCCATGGTGGTCCGCGAAATCATGACTGTGGATAATGGTCTCCGTGGCCCAAATCAGCCATGGCGTCCCGAGCACTCACAACGAAACCCCTCCAATCACAGCGCCCTTTAGCGAATTAGGAAGCAAAAACCGACAGAATCTTTGGAGCTGAGAGGTCGCCGGCGTGAACTTGGACGCTGGCTTTTTCGAGGTTATTTGGGTCTCTTCTCTTCAGGTTCCCTTCAGGTTCCCTTCAGGTTCCCTTCAGCAGTCTCGTACCGGCTTGCAGAGTCTCCCACTGTCGTCCACGGTTGCACACACGTTGGCTGCGTGTCAAATTGGACGAAACCTTCCAGCAACTGCAATTATAGCTCTACGGTGAGAAAGCCAAGACCATGCCAAGCCCATGCCGCAAAAACGTTAATTCGCTCGTTTTATTCATTTTTTATTATTCTTATTTTATTTCTATTTCTATTTATTTTGATTTGTTTATTTTTCTTTATCCAAGGACTATGAATTCCAAATTCAAGGCTAAACGCCGACCTGAAATTAGACACTCGAAGAATTCACCGACATCCGATGTTGATGCGGCTCGATTCGAATGTGTGTGTGTGTGTGTGTCAAAGGTTGAAAGTTTACATACTTTGAAATAAACGTGAAAATAAACAAATAACTAATAAAAAATTAAAATAAACAAGCAAAGTGTACCTCACTTCATTCTCACCATATCGATATCGGCGTCGATGCCGCTGCTGTTTGTTATTATCATCATCACATCGCAATGCTGAAATTCCTTAGGTCTACTCCTGAGCCCGAAAATTCGAAGTCAACGTGGCATTAAATTTTTCTACAGGAGGCATGCAATAATCAACCGACTTGATTGTGTTCACGATCATGATAAACCTGGCCTGACGAGAAACCCAAGGGGAACTCGATCGAATCCTTCCTTGGCCTGTGGAAATACAAAATCACGAAATTAAGCTCTCACGTATGCAAACTACGTCATGCTTACTCTTCAACGGTTTGGCCCTCTCGCTCTCCAGTCCATGGTCCAGCCGCTCTGATACGCCCTACCAGTTTTCAACACAGCCGGTCGAACAGCTACCACCGGTGAATTTCGGCCTTTTTACCAGCATCTGTAAAATACCGGTACATGTATACACTAATCTTGCAATTGTAGCCCATTAGCCGCCGCCGCAACAATGCATCTTTTGCACGTCCAAGGCCGTATATAGTACTACGCGCCGTTCTTTTTGTGCTAATTCAGATTTCTTTCTTTCCTCTTTCCCTTTAGAGACGTCCCGCAATTTCGGGCCTTGTTTACTCGTGAAATCGACTACCTACATAAGCTGTCTAGTCTACTCGAGTAAGCTTTCACAAATTCAAAACGTCTCAACTGCCAGCAGTGGTTCTAGAAACAGAGACCTCAGGAGTTTCTTTAGTTTTGCAGAGGTCCTAGAAACTGCAGCATGGCTCTTGATCTGTCCTTCGGCATTGTCAAATGTTAGACCTTGGCAATATCAGGACAAGACTGCTCGGAGGCCCTGGACCCATAAACTCCTCGCTCGTTTCATAAGGTTACACAGCTCTTTTTCACACGTTTCTACGGTTTCTACTCGGACTCTACGAAGTCTACCCGTCCACGTGCACGCTTTGCAATACAAATTTCATCATTTGCCAGCTGTCTCACCCTTAAATTAACCACAATATCTATATCAATGTCTACGGTAGTCCACGGTAGTCTACCGGCAAGCCCCAACAGCCGCATACAGCGTTTCGGACACCGCATCCGAAGTGTTTTTGTAATTCACGCTGACTCGGTCCCATCGCAACTGGTACCAATGTCACTGATTCATTAACATTGCCGAAGCCCCGCACTCTCGGAGCAATCGGATCTGTCGCCATTCATACTCGTCGGGTCCTCACTTGACTCTCCGATCAATGCGGCATTTGATACAAAATTGCCCCCACCCCTTGATTTTCCTCTCGCTTCCAATAACTTTGCCCCCCACTTCGGGTGTAGGTGGCTACTAGATATATGGAAGGCCTGCCTTGGATTTTTACTGCCGCGCGTGGCTATTCCTTGATCTTTAGAAAGCTGTCCGATACTTCCTACGTGTAATCCTTCCGTAGCTACCATTAACTTGCAATAGGATCGTGCCAATTGCTCATGTTCCTGATGAATCATGAAGGCATTTGAGCTAGTTTAAATTCAACCTGACCCTTCTTAGCCTCCTCACTGGCCTTATCATAGCCTTTCTCGTTGTTATTGTTCAAGCTCCAAGCCCATGTTTTGTAGTACTTCCAAGCCTACACAACATCCAGCTTCCTAGCTTCCAATCTCGAAGTCAACCGCAGTCGTCACTCTCGTCCGAAGTACCACCCCGTCATCTGCTTGCCTCTCTGGCATTAATATTTCAATCAGCCCTTTTTTTCAGTCAAATTCAACATTCAAGTCGTGATTATACTTTCAGCCGTCCCCAGCAGCTTTTCTTGTTTAGTAATAGGACATTAATTTAGAGGGTTGTCAGTGTACTATATGGTATACGCAGTTGTCTACTTATTAATATATGGCAACTTGAGCAAGCGTTCACCGTCTTTTCTCCGAGCCTGCAAGTTACCTAGGTCCTGGTTCTCAACGATTGGTCTGTATTAATACCACCTGGAAAACTGCCCATATTCCGGGAAAAGAAAATCAAGAGCCTGAGCTTGACACTTGGTTATGAAAATGATGGGAGCCTTTTTAGATATTCTACCGGCACATTAAAGTGCGTAGCTCTGTCAGTAGGAGAACACATATGGCGGTAAAACCAAACGCATTTGTTCAAGAACTGCTGCGTTTAGTTGACAGAATCCAGTTAAGCAAACCACACAGGATGGCTAGCCCTTTATCTCCTTGCCCGTTGCATTCGGAAAAAAAAAAACAAGCCACTCTTCAATGCTTTCACGAGATGCCTTTGAAATTCATGACAGCGATGGTATAGTGTCTACTGGTACGCAAATTTCTTGAGTTACTACTAAAAGTTTCAAACTACAGTTGCAGGCTCCACTTGTCAGTCTGTCTTCGTTTTTCAAAACAATAGTACTAGTGTACTCAATCCACAAATTTACCACAAGCTAAAAAAATGTTTTTGAGGGACTGAAGTCTTTTGGAAGGCCTGATATGCAAACATTTTGTGTTAAATGAATTTAACTCGAGTCCCTAGTGGGCCACAAGTTCGTTAGTGGCAAGCTATGCGCCGTAAGTATAGTGACCCTGTTGTCAGGATGCATCTCTCAGCAATCTGCCTTGTCACGTCAGATATTTGCATATGAATTCATCTTGTGTCTATTTGATTCCAAGACATCTCGCTAAACGTGAAAAAAAAAACAATCAACGTAACTGTCAAATGGTAATTATTGAGCCTTCTCACAATCGTGCCTAAGTTTTCCACTGACACTGACGTGTGTTTATAATTACTATGATGCCATTGGCTTTGATGTAGGTCTATCTTTCTCAGGCCGGCCTTCTTCAGTGTGATTTCCTTACTCAGAAAAAAAAATTGCGAGCACTTGGACGCAGTCTATCGCTGAGCAGAGGTCCATCCCATAGCAATATACTCTTTGGGTGTTCAATCGATTAGTCAGTGTTTTGCAATTCTTACCCGATTATCCCGGGAATATATTGTTGTATTCATGTCGAAGCGAGAAGGAGGGAGTGAATGTAGCATAATAATTAGGCCTCACTATCTCTATGCTGTCCTGAAAAACTACTGGCAACAATACATGATTTGATTATATCGATTGCATTCTATATTGAGCAGTTCGTTCATTTGTTAGTTTGCCTCGGTGGTAAATATTGCTGGTATCATTGGGTTGCAAGGATCTTAGAAATTAAGAGTTATATCTCAATACCAAGGATTTTATATGAATGAATAGTTATCAAAATCATTGGAAGAACTAGCAAAATAAACACTATCAGAAAGCTTTAGGTCTATTGAAATTACTCAGGTAGTTTAAAAAAAAAGAGCCATGTAGACCTTGTTTAAATGCTATTTTCTTCTCAAATCTATCATAGAAAAAGATAATTTTTTGGTACAAAGATGAAAGAAAGGTCCTTGAAAAAAGAAATTGAAAATTTCCAGCAAATTCATCTACTTTCAACACTGATAATACTACTGTTGGCGTAAGTACTAGTATAGAGTGCCCAAATCGATCAAGCTCTGGCTTAGCGATTTGTTGAAAAATATTCAAGTTTGTATGCGTCGGATGTCTATAGTAGTCTCCCATCTTATCTTTTCCTGTGTTTGTATCATGGCAGCCTTCGAGTATGACTTTCTTGAGCTCTCAACTGTTAATGTCTCTGTCATCACGTTCTGTAGCAAATTTGCAGCACGTTCTCGGACTTCCTGCTCATTGACCTCTGTGCCTTCCATCACCACTTTCATACACGCAAGCCACGCAGAGTGGTGGACCTGCCACACACTTATATCCGTTACAGACATCACATGAGGCAACTTCAGTACCTCTACTTTGACTTGGTCAACGCGGTTCTCGCCGGGAAAACTCATCACCAGCATGCCACCAAGGGCTTTGGCCAGAATCCATCCAACGTAGCACATGGAAAATGCAATGCATGGGGTTACCAGGCTATCAATGGCTTGGCGTGCTCCCTTTGGGGCAATGGGAAATACCAAAATGATTGCAGAGAATGCGAGAGTAATAAAGTGTGCAGGGTTGCTAAGGATCCATGGAAGCGAATTAAACGCACTTTGAGTTGACGTGCCTGCATAGCTCATGGCGCGGCCAATTCTAGCATGGTTTTCAAGCCCAACTGCTGAAGTTATAGTGACTATGATTCCCAAGCACACACGCGTAAGGATATTGCCCCAATTTGGAGCAGCATCAGAGTTATGATGGTGGTGAGACAGACCATGGTCGTGTGGCGCATATGGCTCACTAGAGTAAAATGTCTGAACAATGTCCTGGGCCAAGTGCGACATGATGTCGCCTCCAGTAAATATGAGGGATATAGACAGCGCAAATCCAGCGAGAACTTCAGCCCGTTCCAGTCCAAACGGGAAATGAATGCTACTGCGTTTCCAAACATCAAAATTTGCAAGCGCATCTACCAACGCACACATCAATGCGCCCATTGCATCGAAGAAAAGCAAATGAGCCAGCGCAGATATCGTGCTGAACGGAGACTCTGCTGTGTAAACCAAAAATGCCACGAACAAATGAACAATTCCCCAGGCCATTCGTATCAATTGGTCCCTAGACATGCTTTGTTTGCACTCATAAATATTGGGTATGGGCAGGGACGCAGGAATTGACAATGGGGCCCGCACGTCCTCCTTGAAAAAGTTCATAGAAACCGATGAGTGCTTATACTTGTGCCCCCGCCGCTGGTTGGTCCGAGGAGCAGGCACATTCTGTAGCGTAACAGACTGAAAGTTGAATGGCTGGTACGGAGCGGGTATTGCTGGTTTTCCAATCCCATGGCCAAGGGCAGGAGATGTGCTTCTGCTCGACGCGTTGGTCAAGGGGGCCGATACAGAAGCGTTCGATGAGACAGACGAGTGCGCTGAATGAGCTAATAGGGGACCAGGCGAGATTGCTCTAACTGGCAAGGTTGCGGGCACTTGAAGATTGGAAGGCTTTGGAGTGTGTGGAGAAGGAGGAATGCGATCGAAAATAGGCGTAGGCGGAGGAGGAATTCTATCAAAAGTGGGCGTTGGCGGAGGAGGGAGAACACTATCAAGAGTGAACGTGGCCGGTCTTCCTGCAGGGGCACCAGCGTACCAAGACGAGCGCTTGTTCGCATTTCTCGCTTCCATTTTTGCGAGCCGTGGCCTAGCTTGTTCCACTCCCACGTTGGGGTCCAAAAGCGATTCCAGCAAGGGAGTGTTGGTGCTCCCATTCAAACTTAGGGAAGATGATGCATTGTCGTAGTAGGAGTATCGCTTGCGGTTTTCAGAGATGCGGGAAAAGGAATTGACTGGAGAGTAGTTGCTCGGGGCAGCGGGCTGGCCAGGCAGTATGGGCTCCACGTCGCTTTCTTCGAGAATGACTAGGGATTGGGGTCTCATAGTTTATACAGGGGGCTGAAGTCTGCCAGGCAAAGGCATCAATTGTAGGTTTTTCTGACCTCTATTAGTAGGGTCTGCACTATAGTAGCAAAGTATGTGGTTTATATGTAGATGTTGATGTTACTCTCACCTGTGGACAATTGAACAATTGAGCAATTGAACTATCTAAGAATTCTCGTAGCTGAAGAAGTGAAAAACTCAAATTAAATCTATTTTGGTCCGTCCGCACTCTTCCAAGCTTGATCAAGACGCGTATACCTGCCCGACGTACCTTCGACGTGTACTTCTGCAGGGTTAGGCCCACGCTCCCAGCTTTGGTCTTTTAGCTTTCCGCCTACTGCCATGACCATACTCAAGCCCCTCTGCAACGCTAATTCCTTCATTGCGACTAGTTGGTTCATTGGCTGAGTTGTTGGCTGGTTCGTCATGTTCACTGCTGCTGTCGCTGTCATCGGCGTCACTGAATATACGTTTTAGCTTTCTCATGAGCTTCTTGTTGCGTTCCTCTGTTTCTTGCAGCTGCCGCCGGAGAAGAAGCTCGCTTTCTCGAATATTGGCCTCGCTATACTCCAGCTGCGAAACTCTGCTCCGGAGCAAATCATTAACAAGCTCTAACTCAGTTATGCGGCTATTCGCATTGAAAGAGCCTGCTTCTCCTGACGTTTGCGATCGCGATTGCGATATATGCTTGGGTAATAACCTCAAAGGTAGGTGTTGCCAGCCGATTGTTGAGCGATCGCTTTGTCTCATGGAGAGAGATTTGTCGAGCGACAATTCTGGCAAGTTAGATCTCGGCTGCTCGCTCGTAGGCCCTTTATCGGGAGCCTTACCCCAGACGCCGGCGCTGTTGTTCGCGTTGAGCTGGGGTGAATGCGGTACCGATTGAGGGCGCGACTGCGGAGTAAGCATATGCGGAGAGAGGCGGTCGCGAGAAATAGGCGGCAAAGTTTGCTTATGTTTGTCATCGCATGTCAAGGTACTGAGCGCTGGCAGTTTTTGAACGGAGCGATCATCCGATTTATGTGGCGACGGGCGCGGCTGCTGGGGTATCAAGTGGTTTTGTGCTGCCTTGTATGGCTCACTGTAAGGAAGCGAGTGATGTGAGAAGATGGAGCTTGGGGTTGTAGGATATGATGCGGGTCGTTGAGGATGCAGTGAAAGGAGATTGGGATAGTAGGGATCGCACGGGTTTGATGCCGGTGAAAGCGCCATGGGAATTTGGTCAATGTTATGCATTTCGTAGCCGTTGAAGCCTGGATAAAGCACCGGCGAGCCCTGGGGGATGGTGTGAGGTGATATTGCGCAGAAAGAAGGAGAAACGTTCGTTATGGGAATACATGTATTTTTGCTGCGCTTACTCTGAGAGGCGGGATTTCTAGTGCGGTTTCGTGATTTTATGATGTCGGTTTTGAGAGATGTCGGCCTGTTTCTACCGTGAAGCTTGAGGAAAAGGCCGCAAGCGTTACATAGAATCTGGCCAGAGTCGTCTCGTCGCCAGAGTGGAGTAGTGCTTGTTTGACAATTTTGGCATGTTGTTGTTCCGGTTTGGGACCCGGCAATATTAGCAGCCAGTGATGTTCCATGTGATTCTTTTGGTAAACTGGATGTGCTGAAATCTTTGGTTACCTTGGTCTCTGTGGCCTCTGCTTGATTGTGGGGTGCGTTTTGGATGGTTGTGGAGATTTCGCATGGGCTTGGGGATTTCTCTACGAGCGACGAGATGGAGAGTGGGCTGGCGGTGGTAGTTATAGAACTAGTGCCCGCTACAACATTTTTTGTCTTAACTTGGACAGGAACCTGAACAGGAGTTTGAGCTTGAACCGGAGTCTGGCCTGATTCTTGAACGGAAGAAACTGATGAGTTGGTGTTTGTGTCTTTGTTTGTGACTATATCTGCGTCCATTTGAGCAGGTTTCTCGTGGGCGGCTATAGACGGGAGCTGTGAGGAAGACTTAGAACCAGAAGTGGTGAAAGGTACCAACGGCAATGGCGGTAACTGCTGTAATTGTTGCAATTGTTGTGGCTGTTGTAACTGTTTGGCGCCGTTAGCACTTCCGTTCGTTCTGCATTCGCCACGTGCAAGCTCAGACTTTGTAGCAAATTCTGTAGAAATATGGACCGTGTCAGAAATAATGGTTTTGTTCTTGGCGTTGGTTTCATTAACGATGTCCGAGTTAGGAGACATTTGACGAAGGGAAACCGGTACCGTTTTAGAGCTCGGAATATTTGAAATTACCCAAAATTCTGGAAAAACCAAAGAGAGCTGAGATTTTTTTAGGATGACAGCAAGCTCTCGTTGCTGAAGGTTGTCCAAATTCAAAATCAAGTTAGATGAAGCGTCAAAGAAAGTCAGGTCTGGCAAGTCAATCGCCAGGTTATAGCAACGATAGAGAGTGTGATGTATACAGTATGAGAGCAAAATATACAAACTTAAAAATGGTATTCAGAATTAAAGGAAAAGGATAAGAAGAGAAAGTAAAAGAGAAGAAAGTTTTCCGTTTTTAATTGTAATCAGCTCAATCGAAAGGACCGTTGATATCCATGAAAAAGATTCCTTTGCCCATGTTTGCTCTGTACAGTATGTGATTCTCTAATTTCTGATATCTTGCGCCATTGATTCCCTATCCAAACTCATATCTTCTGCATTATGCAGCCAGCAGCGGTCTTGGCTCTATTGAATATCCAAATTTGAGCTGATTTGTCAAATCAAAATTTAACCCGGCCGGCGATAGTTTCTTTTCCACACCGGAAAACCCCTTTTAGGCAATATTGTTCCGGTTGCCGTGCCAGCTGCCGTGCACACGTTTTGACACTTTTGGCACTTTTGGCGCTTTTGGCGCTTTTGGCGCTTTTGGAGCTTTTGACACATGTGATCCATCATGAATCATGGATATCTATCATCTCAAATACCGTTGTGTTGAAATTGATTGCGTGTGAAAAAAATTCCAAGCCCATGGCCAAGAATTATATACAGAAATCACAACCTGCGCTAAAAGGCTGTGAATTTGTTCTGATTAATTTAGTTCAGCGTTGTATAGACTTACCGCCTAACCACGGGACTTTTACCCCTACCTCCTATTGCAAGTTTATGAAGCGGAAAAAACCATGGATTGAGGCCGACGCGTTAGAAAGAATTGAGGTAGCTTAAGAGTACATTATTACGTACTATGTAATAATTATGTAATACATTAATTGTTATAGCTAACTGTCTTATTAATGTTGAGTCATACCTGACATACTCGTATATACTGTATGAGATACTTTTTCTAGAGGTTGCTATGGAAATTTAATTAGTGCAGGTTTTGTGGGATGAAAATATAAACACCATGCTCGTTCTACTTCTCCACACCCAACGAAATTCTTGCTCATCATTTTCATTTTGAATTCTATCTATAAATGAAGTTGAAGAAATGTTTGCAGTAGCTACGATTAACTACTAAACTAGAACCTGTGATTGTATTGATGTATGTATAGAGATCCCAGTTGTATTATTAAGGAAAAACTGGGTGAAAAACTACCATAGAACTCAATTCAACTCGATTAATCTACCAACTCCTACTTGTCTTGACTACACGATTTATTCAAATCGACCTACCGTAACTCAAAGGCTCTGGTTTATGGATGTGAACTTTGCAATCGTATAAATCGAAAGGGTGAAACAAGCGGATCTACCAAAAAAGAAGAATTGAAACGCGTCAAAAATAAATAAATAAAAGTAGAAAACGCGTTATTGAGAAATCGCTTTACAGCATTCAATTAATACAGAGCACAAAATAAAAAACCATCAACCATACATGAAAAAGATACGAAAAAAAGCACACAAACAAATAAGCAAAAGATAAATAATTTATGATCCAGTGTACTTGGTAACAGCTCTGGTGCCTTCAGAGATAGCATGCTTAGCAAGCTCACCGGGCAGAATGAGTCTGACAGCAGTCTGGATCTCACGAGATGAGATTGTGGATCTCTTGTTGTAAGCAGCAAGCTTGGAAGCCTCAGTGGCAACGCGCTCAAAAATATCATTGACAAATGAATTCATAATGGACATTGCCTTAGTGGAGATACCAGTGTCGGGATGTGTTTGCTTAAGAACCTTGTAGATGTAAGAGGAGTAAGTTTGCTTTCTGCTCTTGGACTTCTTCTTCTTCTCGCCAGTAGCGACAGTAGTTTTCTTGCCAGCCTCCTTCTTCTCAGCAGGGGCCTTTCCGGCGGGTGCCTTAGCGGCGGGCTTCTTGTCTCCAGTCTTGGGTCCCATTATAGTAGTAGAGTGTTTGTAGTGGAAGTGGGGATTTGGGTTGGGTTGGTTTTTGTTGTAGAGAGAATAAATAAATTAGAATGTGGTTGGAGAAAGGAAGAAAGTAGGGAAAGTCTCGTGGTTAAATACTTTTTTGAAAGTGGCAAGTATCACCAATTATTCGACGGCAACAACAATAACAGAATAATTCAGAATGGGAATGTAAATGGCAGCAGTTGCACTATATCCAAAGACCATGTTGTTTTCTTTCTTTTTTCTGTTTTTTTTCTGTTTTTTGTGCGTGATCGTGCGTGGCTGGGCGTGTGGCAGCGGCCATTTGGTGCGATGCACAGAATTCTTGTTGGGACTGTGATATACACAGCGTATGATCTAGCACGGACTCTGATGTTCAGTGGGTAAATGTGGAACTGGCAGTTTTGCGTGTTTTTCAGCCAATAGGAGCATTTCACCCCAGACCTCAATCTTAACTTTTGGCTGTAGCGGCAGCTGTGTCATCATTTACGTCTTTTTTCTAACATGAGCCCAATAATTGCAGGTAATTATCCAAATTTCTAGACTTTACTATGGCAAGTTCAATCAATTTTTATCTATTTCGATACCATTTCTCATCCCTGTCAAAGAACCAATTCCATTTCCTGTCAAACTATATAAACTGCCACTCGCCTCTTTTTTAATTGTAAATCAACAAATATTCTCCCTCTTCCTTTACCAACGTTACATTTTATTTTGGCCTTAAACCAAAAAAAACTACACACCCTTTTCAACAACAACACATTACAAAACACAACCTCACAATGTCTGGCGGTAAATCCGGTGGCAAGGCTGCATCCAGCGCCAAAGCTTCTCAGTCCCGTTCTTCCAAGGCCGGTCTCACTTTCCCCGTTGGTCGTGTCCATTCTGTTCTGCGCAAGGGTAACTATGCTCAGCGTGTTGGTGCTGGTGCACCCGTCTACCTTGCTGCTGTCCTCGAATACCTGGCTGCAGAAATTCTCGAGCTTGCTGGTAATGCTGCCCGTGATAACAAAAAGACCCGTATCATTCCCCGTCATTTACAACTGGCCATCAGAAACGATGAGGAGCTGAACAAGCTGCTGGGTCACGTTACAATTGCCCAGGGTGGTGTTTTGCCCAACATCCACCAGAATCTGCTACCCAAGAAGTCTGCTAAGGGCAAGGGAGCTTCACAGGAGCTGTAGGCGTTTCAATTAATATCTTAGCTTGAGTCTGGTCATTGTTTCTATTTAATCTTTTTTTCTTGTCTGTTTGTGTTTTATTTATTATGTTTGTATTCTTTTTTATAGGAAATTTCATGTATGGGAATGTTTTTACTATTTGTGGCTTGTTGGTGAGATCTGCGTTTACATAATCATTGAGTTGCAATAACTTGGGGCTGTTAAAGGAATCACGCATGTTCATGCTCAGTGTTGACGTCAATCATACTATTGTTTGAATTTAAATTCGTAGCCGAATGTCATGGTTGTATACTGGTAGACTTTAAAGTATCTTTCAAATTCGTTTTCTTTGCATACACGCGTAGCTCCTACTTGAGCATAAACGTATTTTTTCAACAGTACGCGACGTATTACGCGTAAATATACTTAGAACGACGCGGGCTATTGTATGGGGCCATGAGATCATTCTCTATTTTCTCTACTCTTTCACAGCTTAGCTAGAGGGTCTGGCCCTTTAAAACCAAGACTAAGACCAAGACCATCTCAGTATCTAACACAACGCCTCACGCGCATGCACAAAGTTTACTTCTTACGTTTCTTGCTAAACTTAATATTATCAATATCACTTTTTTGTCAATTTCAGTCTCATTGAGACCAGTAAAAAAAGGCCTTGGTTCAGGTACAATAAATATATTCAACTAGTCTGCAGCTAGCTTAGAAGAAAAACCATCCCGCCAAAAAAGCAAGCAAAACCAGAATAGCTGCCTGTGGTATGGACAGCCCAGACTTGCGAGCCAAAGTAGTGGTGGACGCCCCTTTGCCAGAAGCAGAAGATAAAGTCTTACTTGACTCGCCATTGGAGAAAGAACCAACACTCTTTTGATCCTCCAACTCTTTTTTCAAAGCATCTATCTTGACCTGAGCTTGCCTCAAGGCTTCCTGGTACTTTGCGCTGTTGGCAGGGTTGCCATCCGAAGCGGAGACCACCCTGGATGAAGGTGGAGAGCCTGCCACAGCACCCCGGGACTGCACCAGTTTGTTGGTCGAAGATTCATGCGCGGCAAGATCTGTGGGTTTTGTGTGAGACAAATCAGAGGAGGCGTCTTCGTGATATGTGGGCGAAGAAGGAGAGTCTGGCATTCCAGCAGCACGATTGTCCACAGCAGTCGCTCCTGTTATATTGTAGCGAACACGGATTTTTTGGCTCTCAATTGCCTCTTTATCAGTGTGCTCTACTTCAAACCACTGAACGCATTAATACACTGTGTATCAGAAAAAAAAACAAAGCAAAAAACACTCACAAATTTAGTGTAGTTTTCTACCACGCTATCCTCAGCAATGGGATATGTCATGACCAGAAACTTGTCAGTGCATTGTGTGTCGGGCGCGGGTTCTTGCTTGAAAGCCTGTAGACTGACTATGCCAAGGGCAGTATGCTAAACTGCGAAGGGTGTTTAGTCCTTCGCAATTCCAGCATAGCGGCAGCCCCACTGTTAGCAACAAACTGATCACGCACAAGAGCAATTGACTGGTACTTACTGGAGACTTGAATTATTTCGCCTGGGTCAATGACTGAGGCGTTTGGTCTAACACAGTAGAGCCGAGGCGCGGTGGTTTTTACTTTGAACGCGCAAGGTCTGTTTGTGGTATTTTGGAGCACCATATATTGCGTCCCTTGCTTCGTGAAGGGAGCTGTTATAAACGATGTTAGACGGTGTGTGCCAAGATGTCAATCGCAATACATTTCGCAAACTTACACGAAAACTCTAGAGTTCGAGGGCCAATTTCCATCTTGAATTGCGATTGTGTGAGGAAGAGGTTGGAATTGTATTAGTACCAAGGGCGTGAAAGGGTATAGTAGTCCAAGAATCAATAACTGAAAGCTAGAAGATATCAGAAAAGGTATAGAAGAATCCGAGAATCCGAGGAATCGAGAGAGAAGAAAAACAGAAGAACAAAAGAGTAAAGTTATGAATTTGATGATGGAAAGAAGTTAAAAGTTGAGAGGCAGAGGCGAAGACGAAGGCAAAGGCAAAACGAGATTAAGATTTTTATTTTATTTTTTTCCTATATTCTGATTCTTATGAGTTCATGCCATGCTCAAGCTAAATTTCGTGGTTCGTTTCATGGTTTGTTCTATTCTACCATGGAGGTAGTATAGATTAGTCGCGGTCATACATTTGGCTAATACCTGCCATTTGAGGTGCACTACAGGGAAACCTTTTTACTACACAGTATGCTATATAAGAAAATCGATTGGGTTTAGGAAACACCATGGCCAGCATAGGGTTTCCTCTGTATTTAGCTGGCCACGTAGTCCGCACTGAATCCTATAGACTGTAAACACTGGTCCTGAGTTCCGGTTGCGAGGTTCGGGATATGCTCAAGCCTAAATACTGATATCACGTCTGGCTCACATTTAGGTACCCTTACCACAGACGACAAGAGCCTTTTCTTTGCCTTCAAGATCTTTCACCTTAGATCCTTAGTATTAGACACTTCGACCTCAGTCTCTTTCTCTATTATCTGCACAAAATGGACACAAGAAATCAGGTGAGTAGAATCCATGCACTCACAAGCCATTGACTCGACTAACGTTGCTAGCTCGTAGAAATGGGCTTTTCCCCAGGCCGAATTGAGGCCGCTCTCAAAAACACGTCCGGAGACCTTGAAGCAGCTATTGAATGGCTGGAGCAGCACCAATTGCAGCTGGACAGCGAGGCCGAAGGCAATGAAGTGGCTATGGAAAGCAATGACACAGAAGTCAGAGAACCAGAAGTAAGAGCAGAACCAGATTCAGAACCAGAACAAGAAGCTACAAACGAACCTTCCGCGCAGGTAGAAAAAGGTGCAAAACCTCTGACACAAGCAGAAAAGGATGCCAAACTAGAAGCCCTCAGGCTAAAGGCTGCTAAGCGCAAGGCAGATCAAGAAAAGGAATACAAGGAAAACGAGAAAATGAATGAATTGATTCGCCGCAAGCGAGACCACGAGTCAGCAAGAGCTTTAGAAGACATACAACGCAAAGAAGCACTCAAAGAGGCAGAGAAAAAGAGAAGAGAAGTTAAAGAAGACGCCCTGGCCAAGCAAAGAATTAGAGACCGCATTGCTGCGGACAAGGAAGCGAGAAGGCTAGCAAAACTAGGCTCTCAAGCGCCAGCCACCACTACTAATACACCAAAACCTGCACCTGCTTCTGCACTCACGCAACCAAAATTCACTCCTACAGAGTCCAAAATTAGGTTTAGACTTCAGGGCCAACCTCCAAATTCTGGGTTTATGAAGACGTTTCCTCTGGATACTACGCTTGGTCAAGTTGCAGAAGCCGTTTCTGAAGAAATTGGAATTCCGGCTGCGTCCATCGCGTTCCAAACAATGTTTCCAGCGTCGACGCTCGACTCTTCAAAGTTCGACAAGACACTAAAACAGGCAGATCTTGTAAATACAAATATCATTGTTAAGAGAGTTTAAAAAAACTCATTTACAGTCTACTATAGTATATATTCACAATACATTACTGTGTACTGTATACTGTATACTGAAAACTATCTAGTTAGCGAAAGTGTGTAGATTTATGTGTGCTAAGTAGGTGCACCAGGTAGACCCTCTAAACATTGCTCTACAATAGACAAAAATATAAAAATAAAAAAAATAATACATTCAAAAACTTTTAATTCAGATCCTCCCACCCCATCTTGAACACCACGACCCACCGCTTTTCTGCCTCTTAAGCACATTCTTCCCCTACCAAAGTAGATACTTAACTCCCACCTTCAACCATGGGCGTCGATGCTGTTTTGCCACCTAGCACTAGCTGGGGATTCAGGTTTCACGGTTCAAACGACCCTGGCACCTCTTTTCCCCGTTCCTTTGGTGTGACTTCAACCGCTCAAGCCCACCCGGCAGCGCCTAACAAACGAAAGCTGTCGTCTCCAGATAGCATCGATGACGACTCTGAGAGCGACTCTGACATTGAAAGGTACTCTCGCCGATCTCTTTCGCCCGTCTACAAGGCCTCGTCGAACCTCTTCACCAGCAATCTGGCGGCGGCCGAAAGTCTTAACTCTTCCTTTCAGCGACACTACCTCTCTCCAACTCCCTCATCAGCAACTTCAAGCAACACCTACCATCGCACATTCAATTCTCGCATAAAGAAAAAGGCGCGGGTTCAGGGTATTTCAAGTCGTCCGTTGCCAGTTTCTCGCCTGGTAGAGACTTTGGACAAACTCGGTTTAGAGAGTCTTATTTCGACTCTTTGTCACAGTCACCCTGAGCTGACCTCGGAAATAACCAATCTCACACCAAAAGTAACCGTCATCACATCCCTTGACACCTTGAAGACAAGGCTTGATGCCGTTTTCCTAGGGCTTCCATATAAGGGCGACCAGCAAGGCGATTATGCATATCTTAGAGTGAAACCTGCCGTAGATGAGTTTTTGTCAGCTCTTACCGACTACACTGCGCACTTTCTTCCCCCTAACGAACCACAACTGTCTAACTCGCTTGCTTTCCTTGACGGCGCCACCTCTCTTCTGCATAAGCTACCTTCATGGAGCAACCCCATCAACAACTACTCTAAGGCCTCCGCGTACGACGGCTTATCGCAAGCATGGATTCTCACGCTGACTGAAGCTTCTAAGCGGTCCAATAACGGGCTTGGCCTAGCCTATGGAGGGTGGGAACAAAAGCTTGCTCAGCACAATGAGAGCTCGACAAATAGTCTGCATGCTGCTCTGGCCTTGATTCGGCAGGAACTGGCGTGGCCAGAAACCAACGAGTCCATGGCATCTTCGGCAGCAGTTTCTTCTTCTTCAACGGCAAATCTTTCTCATAAACTAAGTAGTTTGCCCTTCTTGTCTTCTCCAGCGTTGTCGGTTCCTATAAGATCGTGGAACCCATAGTTTTCTCTTCTTTCATACGCTCGTTCATTGATTGATTGTTCATTCATTTTCCATTCAAATACTCATTCAGATATTCATGCCTATTTTCTATCTAAGTGCCATGTTGTATGTACAGCACAAGTAATTGTATGCTATGCTATTTAGAGTATAAATATTTATTTTGCAATGAGTTATATTGCAAATGGCAAGATACCTAGTGAAAGGAAAGGCGCAGCTGCTGTAAAATGTTCAAGTTCGTGTTCGGCTCGTCGATGTTCAAGTTCATGGCCGCTCATTTTTATTCCAAAAGCAGGGTTACCACAAGAAGCCATACTAGTAAATACACTTGACGCTTCCTCTCTCATTTGTGCGATATCGATGGAAATAGCTGGGTCTTTTATATCGTGCGTCAAATAGTCTTTGACTTTTTTTGAGATATTGAAAACAAACTGGAAGGTACCAGTACTGTAGCTAGTGGGTGTAGCCATGGAATTAGTGTCACTACCACTGCCTCTGGTATCATCCAAAAATTCGTTGCCCAAACTTCCAGCATTCTCAACACAGTCAACGTTGTCAATACTGTCAACTTCATCCAGCTGACCAATAGGACTGGGAAAATATGTTTCCTTGTTTCCAGGATAATTACTAGCACTGCTTTCAAAGACACTATTTGTCTGAGCTAAAGCCTGATTTGTAGACTCCGAACGCAGTAGCACTGGTGTAATATTTTCAAAAAATTTGCGTGCTGAAATAGGGGTTCGTCCGTTAGCGCTACTACTCCCTGAGCCCAAGCCCTTGGAAGCCTCCTTACAAGATGCCTCTCTGTTATTAATAAGACTCTTCGATTTCAAACTAGTTTCGGCGTCAAAAGTACCTAGCTTAGCCAACGAGCTTGAAATGTACTTATCATAAGATTGCGCAAATTGCTGAGGATCGGGGGTCAAGATGGGAGTGGAAATTCCGCTTGCACATCTTGAAGAATGGGGTGAAACTACATGAGTAGTAACTGCCTGGCCCGCTGCTGAATTCAAAGACGCTGAGTTTTCATGAGGTTTCGAAAGATCAGTGGAAGTTTGTAAGGCGCTATCAAAAGCTCGGAATGGAGCGAGAAAAGCGTCTCTTTCGTGATCGGGGGATACAGGTGCGGATCTCTGGTCATCACCTTCATAGCTGCTTCTTTTCGATATTCTTTCTTTGTTGGCATGAGAAGGATTGATATTCTCCTTTGTTAATTGTGTTTGACTTGCTGAAGAGCTCAAAACCATTTGACTTGCAATTGTTTGCTCAATATAGCGCCCCAATTCCGACTCATGATTGACCTGGATCCATGATGCTGTCGCTGGTACCGGTACGTCTAGTTGCTTTCTTTCTAGACCGTCATTGCTAGTCTTCCCTTTTGTCAAGAGAAGCAGCGGAGCTTCTGTAGTAAAAGTTTGAAAGGAATTCGAGTCCAGGCTTTGGAAAGAGTTGCCAAAAGCGGCTACAGTCTTCACGGACGTTGAAGTTTCTGCTGGTGTCGAGTCTAAGCTTGAGCTCGCCTTCGTCCCCATGTCTCGTGAACCATCTAGGCCGGGGTCTGAACCCTGACCCTTAGACAGAGAGCCCTGCGAGTGCGAGTGCGTTGTCTGTGCTGAATATGCCGAGTCCATAGAATATACGGACTGTGCGGAAATTGCGGGGCTCACCAATGTATTGGATTGATCTTTAGGTATACTAGGGTTTTCAGCAGATAACGGTATTGGTTTAGACCCAGTTGTGCCCTTTTTTGTGCCAAGGCTTAAAGACGGTGAAGATAACTTTGACGACATTGCAGAAGGAGCTCTTGGTGAAGTGGAGCACGTAGTTGGCGATGCTTTGATTGTGCTGCTTAGCGTTGGACTTTTCTTGGTGTTGACGTTGGTGTTGGTGCTAATCTCAGCCTTGGTCTTAACGTTGACTTTGGGCAGGTTAACAGCTTCTGTATGTAGTACAGGTTGCTGGTCCACCTCTGCTTCTGCGGCGGCTTCAGATTCAAGAGTCGCTTTCTTAGATTTTCTAAGACTAAGACTCGAGCGTCGTAGTTTTGAGACGAGCCTCTTCCCTCTGTTTTGGCTTTGCATTGTTAGCTTAGCAATGTTGTTCGAGTTCTACTAGGCAGTTCTGATCAGTTCCAATGTATGTCGAATAAAAAACGAAATGTCATCAGTCTAGTAAAAAGATAGTTTGATTAAAATAGCTTCAAATATACTGGGTGAATTCGAGCGAGGAATTTCACAGTCGCTGACCTCGTGGGGAAATATAGTTTGATCCGAGGTCTTTGATCTGGCCGCTACCAGTAGATGGCTCTCGGATGTTTTTGAAAGTGATATGCATACTGCTATTTCTGTGACATGATCTAAATCGCAGAGAAATAGACGTACGACAAGGCCATGCTCCACTATATGGCTTGGGTCCAAGTGTTCGTAGAAGAATCATGGTCGTAAATCATCTCGCGAATCGTTTCGTGGTGGCTTCCCTTTGTGTATGTTCGTGGTGGCCCAATCTCACCTTGACGCAAGAGCGTGAACATTTCAGTCTGATCAATTTTTAGCACTTCAACCTTTCCACTTCGCCAAAAATGAAATTTTTAGGCAAAAACCACGAAACCAGCACTCACCGCCACCTTGAAACGGCGACGAAAACACCACCCACGACCTCCGGCTGCTTTCTGTTCTGTTTGTTGTTGTTAATAATTGTTTACATTGTACATACGGGTGACGAACAGATCGTATTAAGGCGACAACGTGCTGCTGACTATCGACGAAACCGCCATATCTACCTTCTCACTGGATCGCCTTCTTAAAGGTTGTGAAAAGTTTCGGTAATAGTAAGTTCAGACTTTTGATATTGAAACGAAAACATAGCTAACCAATTGGCATAAAGGCTCATCGCTTGCCTATATCTATCATCGTATATTTGCTCATCGATCTCACCGATCTCCAGGCCTACGAGTAAGTTCAGGTTTGCGACGCGACTGTACACAGCTAATCACACATCTAGCCATGAGTAACTTACCTCCTCCTCCTCCTCCTGGTTGGTCTCTACCACGACCCCCTCCAATGGCTCCAGGCTCTCGCAGTCGTGCCGGCGCGCCACCACCACCACCCCCAAAACCACCAGCCCCGCCAGGACCGCCAGCTTCCCAGCCGCCCCCTCCACCACCTCCAGGGAATTCAAAGAATAATGAATCACATCAACTAAGGCTACAAGCTAGAAAGAAAAAGTGGGAGCAGCTTCAGAAACGCCGGTATGGCGAGCAGAAGGGAAAGTCTACTTTCGTCCACTCCACCAAAATCGATATGCCACCGGAGCATCTACGGAAAATCATTCGTGACCATGGCGATATGTCTACAAAGAAGGTGGCTGCTGATAAGCGATCGTATTTGGGCGCGTTAAAATTTATGCCACATGCTGTTATCAAGTTGCTGGAAAATATGCCTCAGCCTTGGGAGCAGGTTAGAGAAGTAAAAGTTTTGTATCACATTACAGGAGCCATTACGTTTGTCAATGAAACCCCTCGAGTTATTGAGCCTGTGTATACTGCGCAATGGGCTTCCATGTGGATCACCATGCGACGTGAAAAACGCGACCGAAGACATTTCAAGCGAATGCGATTTCCTCCATTTGATGACGAAGAACCTCCTATCAGCTGGAGCGAAAATATTGAAATCACAGAGCCTCCGGAGCCAATCCAAATGGAGCTAAATGAAGAAGAAGATGCCGCTGTTTTCGACTGGTTTTACGATCATCAACCTTTAATCGATGAAGAAGGTAAAGTGTCTGGACCGGCTTACAAAAAATGGCGCCTGGAACACCCTGAAATGGCTGCTCTATACCGTCTTGCTACTCCAATAATCAAAGACAAAGTCGATCCCAACTATTTTTACCTGTTCGAAAACAAGGCCTTTTTTACGGCCAAAGCTTTGAATAGTGCTATCCCAGGAGGACCCAAGTTTGAGCCCCTTTACAAGGACGTTGATCCTGAGGATGAAGACTTTGGTGAATTCAACGCTATTGACCGTATCATCTTCCGCCGTCCTCTCAGGACCGAGTATAAGGTAGCCTTTCCTCAACTATACAACTCATTGCCTCGCTCAGTTCAAAACAGTTGGTATCAATATCCACAGAACGTTCACATTTCGTCTGATGACCCTGAACTTCCTGCCTTTTACTTCCATCCTTCCTATGAGCCAATATCCAGCAGAGCTCTTTCAGCTTACCGCACTGAATCGAGGACTATTGAAGACGAGATATTTGGGGATGATGACATAGATGATGGATTTTCGCTTCCAGAGGACTGTAACGCTATTCTTGCTGATGAAGAAATTTCCACAGAAAACACTGCAGCTGCTTTGCAACTGTGGTGGGCACCTTATCCCTTCAATCGCCGAAGCGGTCGTATGGTACGTGCTCAAGATGTACCACTTGTCAAGCATTGGTATTTGGAGCACCCTGACGCGTCTTATCCTGTCAAAGTGAGAGTCTCATATCAAAAACTACTGAAAAGCTACGTTCTTAATTCTCTCAAGACTAAGCCACCTGTTAGCCAAAAGAAACGTCAGCTACTCAAAAGTCTGGGAAGTACCAAGTACTTTCAAGAAACGACCATTGACTGGGTCGAGGCGGGTTTACAGCTGTGTAGACAGGGTTTTACAATGTTGAATCTGCTCATTCACAGGAAGGGTTTAACATATCTTCATCTCGATTACAACTTCAACTTGAAACCAATCAAGACTCTCACCACCAAAGAGCGCAAAAGATCTCGTTTTGGTAATGCATTTCATCTAATGCGAGAAATCCTTCGTGTCATTAAGCTTCTTGTCGACGCTCATGTGCAATTCAGGCTCGGAAACGTTGACGCATTCCAGCTTGCGGATGGTATTTACTACACACTCAATCATTTAGGACAACTCACTGGTATCTATCGATACAAATACCGTGTTATGCACCAAATTCGAACCTGTAAAGATTTAAAGCATGTTGTTTACTATCGCTTCAACAGCGTCATTGGTAAAGGACCCGGTTGTGGATTCTGGCAGCCTGCGTGGAGAGTCTGGCTTTTTTTCTTGCGAGGAATTATTCCTCTCCTTGAACGCTGGCTAGGAAATCTCCTTGCTCGTCAATTTGAGGGTCGTCATTCTAAGGGTGTTGCCAAGACTATCACAAAGCAAAGAGTAGAATCATATTACGATCTTGAGCTTCGTGCCTCCGTTCTTCATGACATTCTTGACATGATTCCTGAGGGCATCAAACAAAATAAATCAAAAGCAATTCTGCAGCATCTCAGTGAAGCTTGGAGATGTTGGAAAGCAAACATTCCCTGGAAGGTTCCTGGATTACCTCAGCCCATCGAGAACATTATTCTTCGCTATGTCAAAGCGAAGGCCGACGGATGGATTTCTGTGGCTCATTTCAATCGTGAGAGAATCAAGCGTGGAGCCACCGTCGACAAGACCGTTGCCAAGAAGAACCTTGGCCGTCTGACAAGACTTTGGCTCAAGTCTGAGCAGGAACGCCAACACAACTTTTCTAAAGATGGTCCTTACGTCACACCCGAAGAGGCCGTTGCCATATACTCCACCATGGTTCATTGGCTCGAAAGCCGCAAGTTCTCGCCCATCCCATTTCCTCCTTTAAGTTATAAGCACGATACTAAACTTTTGGTTCTTGCGCTGGAAGGACTTAAAGATTCCTACAGTGTCAAGGGAAGACTCAACCAAAGTCAGCGTGAAGAACTCGCATTGATCGAACAAGCTTATGACAATCCTCACGAGTGTCTAAGCCGAATCAAGCGCTTCCTCTTGACTCAAAGAGTTTTCAAAGAAGCTGGTCTTGACATGATGGATCACTATAGCCATATAACTCCTGTTTATGATATTGATCCACTTGAAAAGATCACTGACGCTTATTTGGATCACTATCTTTGGTATGAAGGAGATAAACGCCACATATTTCCTAACTGGATTAAGCCAAGTGATTCTGAAGTTCCTCCACTCTTGGTATACAAATGGTGTCAAGGAATCAACAACCTTACCGACTTTTGGGATGTTAGCGATGGACAGTGCAACGTCATGCTACAAACAACTCTTACGAAGGTGGCAGAAAAAATTGACTTTACTCTCCTCAACCGCCTCCTAAGACTCATAGTGGATTCAAATATTGCCGATTACGTTACTGCTAAAAACAACGTCAACTTGTCTTATAAAGATATGAACCATGTGAACCAGTATGGTCTCGTCAGAGGTCTGCAATTTTCTTCTTTCATTATGCAGTACTATGGTCTTGTATTAGATATCTTGATTTTGGGATTACAGCGGGCAAGCGAATTGGCAGGGCTTCCCAATCAACCCAACGACTTTTTGCAGTACGCTGATGACGCCGTTGAAACACGTCACCCTATCAGATTATATACGCGTTACATTGACCGCATTCATGTTCTTTTCCGATTCACAGCGGAAGAAGCCAAAGATCTCAACCAACGCTTTTTGACGGAGAACCCTGATCCCAATTTTGAAAATATTGTTGGCTATAATAACAAAAAGTGCTGGCCACGAGATTCTCGTATGCGGCTCATTCGTCATGATGTGAATCTGGGCCGAGCGGTCTTTTGGGAACTCAAGAACCGCTTACCACGATCGTTGACTACAATTGAATGGGAGGACACTTTTGCCTCGGTATACAGTAAAGACAATCCCAACCTATTATTTTCTATGCTCGGGTTTGAAGTTAGAATTCTACCTAAGTCTCGCATAGACTCAGATGTCCAAATCAGAGATAGTGTGTGGAATCTCACTAATGAAGCTACCAAAGAAAGAACGGCATATGCTTTTTTGCGTGTTTCTGAACAAGACATTGCAAAGTTTAACAATCGCATTCGACAAATTCTCATGTCTTCTGGTTCCACCACTTTTACCAAAATTGCCAATAAATGGAATACAGCTCTTATTTCACTTTTTACTTATTACCGTGAGGCTGCTGTTGCAACTGAGGAGTTACTTGATTGCCTTGTGCGTTCAGAAACTAAGATCCAAACAAGAGTGAAGATCGGCCTGAACTCAAAAATGCCAAGTCGATTCCCTCCTGCTGTTTTCTACACACCCAAGGAGCTTGGTGGCCTTGGAATGCTCAGCGCTAGTCACATTTTGATTCCTGCTTCGGACCTGCGTTGGTCCAAGCAAACAGATACTGGTATCACACATTTCCGTGCCGGAATGAGCCATGAAGAAGACCAACTCATTCCAAACATTTTCCGCTATTTGACTTCATGGGAATCTGAATTCATTGACTCGCAGCGTGTGTGGGCGGAATATGCAATGAAGCGACAGGAAGCTGCTCAGCAAAATCGTCGACTTAGTCTTGAGGACCTGGAAGATTCATGGGATAGAGGTCTCCCAAGAATCAATACCTTGTTCCAGAAAGATAGACACACTCTTGCTTACGACAAGGGTCACCGAATTCGTACTGAATTCCGTCAATACTCACTGGCTAGAGTGAATCCTTTCTGGTGGACTAGTCAACGTCATGACGGCAAGCTTTGGAATCTCAACGCTTATCGCACGGATGTTATCCAGGCGCTTGGTGGCATTGAGACTATTCTGGAACACACTTTATTCAAGGGCACTGGTTTTGACAGTTGGGAAGGCTTGTTCTGGGAGAAGGCTTCTGGTTTTGAAGACTCTCTCAAGTTCAAAAAACTTACCAATGCTCAAAGATCTGGTCTCAACCAGATCCCCAATCGACGGTTCACTCTATGGTGGTCTCCTACAATTAATCGTGCCAACGTTTATGTTGGATTTTTGGTCCAGCTAGATCTCACAGGTATTTTTTTACATGGTAAGATTCCTACTTTAAAGATTTCTTTGATTCAGATTTTCCGAGCACATTTGTGGCAGAAAATTCACGAAAGCGTTATATTTGACATCTGCCACGTTCTTGACGACGAAATGGATACTCTCCAAATTGAAAGCGTCCAAAAAGAATCAATCCATCCGAGAAAATCCTACAAGATGAACTCTTCTTGCGCTGATGTTGTTATTCTCAGTAACCACAGATGGAGTGTTTCAAAACCATCTTTGCTGAATGATTCCAAGGACTCTATGGATTTTGCAACTGCCAATAAATTTTGGATTGATATTCAGCTTAGGTATGGTGATTACGATTCCCACGACATTTCTCGTTATACTCGTGCCAAATTTTTGGATTACACTAGTGATGGTATCTCAGTGTATCCTTCTCCTACTGGTATAATGGTGGGTATTGATTTGGCTTATAATATGTTTGACGGGTACGGTAATTGGTTCCCTGGCTTGA
This sequence comes from Geotrichum aggregatum, assembly GCA_030564925.1. Taxonomy (NCBI): domain Eukaryota; kingdom Fungi; phylum Ascomycota; class Dipodascomycetes; order Dipodascales; family Dipodascaceae; genus Geotrichum; species Geotrichum aggregatum. The sequence continues at coordinate 10,210 of JAJMAH010000122.1, read as the reverse complement.
AACCGTTGATGCAACAAGCTATGTCTAAGATCATGAAGGCCAATCCTGCTCTATTCGTGCTGAGAGAAAGAATCAGAAAAGGTTTGCAACTGTATCAATCTCAGCCTCAGGAAGCTTTCCTCAACTCTCAAAACTACTCTGAGCTCTTCAGCAAAGACATTCAGTTTTTCATTGACGATAGTAACGTTTACAGAGTTACGATTCACAAGACCTTTGAAGGAAATTTGACTACTAAGCCAATCAACGGTGCGATTTTCATTTTCAATCCTAAGTCTGGACAGCTCTACCTGAAGATCATCCATACCTCTGTATGGGCAGGTCAGAAGCGTTTGATTCAGTTATCCAAATGGAAGACTGCAGAAGAAGTTGCCGCTCTTATTCGCGCACTTCCCCGTGAAGAGCAGCCAAAACAACTCATTGTCACACGAAAGGGTATGCTTGACCCCTTGGAGGTACACATGCTTGACTTTCCCAATATTTCTATCCGTCCTTCAGAGCTCCAACTACCTTTCAAAGCTGCCATGAAGATCGAAAAGCTTGCAGACCAAATTCTGAAGGCTACTGAGCCGCAGATGCTTATGTACAACTTGTACGATGACTGGATGACTGATAACAAGACGGAGCCCGGAACAGCATTTTCTCGTTTGATTTTGATTCTTCGCGCGCTGCATGTCAACCAAGAAAAAGCTAAGATCATTTTACGGCCTGACCGTAGTGTTGTCACACAGGAGTATCATATCTGGCCCTCTTACTCGATGGAGCAATGGGTCAACGTTGAAAACCAGCTCAGTGATCTTATCTTGAACGATTATGGGCAGAAAAACAACGTGAATGTAGCTTCGTTAACACAGCATGAAATCCGAGATTTGATCCTGGGACAAGAAATCAAAGCACCTTCTCTTCGTCGACAAGAAATTGCCGCTATTGAGCAGCAAGAGCAGGAGCAATCTCAACTCACCGCGCTCAAGACTAAGTCTCAAAATGTTCATGGCGATGAGATGGTTGTTGTAACGACAAGTAATTATGAGCAACAAGCTTTCCAGTCAAAGACAGAATGGCGCAGTAGAGCGATATCAACTACTAACCTACATTTGCGCGCTAAGCATATATATGTTTCTTCAGACGACATCAGAGATGACGGGCAGTTCACATACATTATGCCGAAAAACATCTTGAAAAAGTTTATCCAAATTTCAGACTTGCGATCACAGGTTGCCGGCCTATTATATGGTTCATCTCCTCTTGGTCAAGATAAGATCAAGGAAATCAAGGCTATTGTCTTGGTCCCCCAACTAGGAAATGCGCATTCAGTACAGCTTGCTACTTCAATTCCCGACAAAGACGAGCCCTTACTTGAAGATTTGGAGCCCCTCGGTTGGGTGCACACGCAATCTCAAGAGAGCCCTTTTTTGACCCCTGTTGAAGTTACAACGCAGGCGACTATTATGAAGAACAATCCTAGCTGGGATGCCAAAGCCATCACAATGAGTGTGTCTTTCACGCCTGGATCTATCTCCCTAGCAGCCTTTTCTATCAATCCAGAAGGATTTGCATGGGGAGCAAAGAACAAAGATACAATTTCGCCGAATCCAGCTGGTTTTTCTACGCATTTTGGAGAGAAATGTCAGCTACTGCTATCTGACAGAATCAAGGGATTTTTTCTGGTTCCTGAAACCGGTCTGTGGAACAATGCTTTCCTGGGAGCAAGCTGGAATCCAAATTCTCGATACGATCTCAAGCTTGATACGCCTATTTCATTTTACCATGAACTCCATCGTCCCATCCACTTTACTTCGTTCAACGAGCTTGAAGAGGACGATTTCGGTGTCGACCGCGAAGATGTGTACGCATAAAAATAGCTGACTTTCTCATCCACATAAGTTTTCTGTTTGAGTATTTATTTAAATGAATGAAACCCATAATTATTGAAAAAAACAAAAATGAAATTCGTATGCAATTATTGTCTAGACAGCTGCAAACTATACAGGGTTTTCAAGGCGACGAAAACAAGCTACATACTTGTCACCTTTGTTCCTGGCAACCTTCTTTCCCTCTTCCGTCTCAGTATACATGATCTTGGCGCAGGTATCGGTTTCTTCAAACTCTTTAGAGCAGCGCTCAAATAGTGGATGCGCGTCTAGATGCGAAACCATCCATTCGTTAAGATCCTTGACATCTGTAATAGTGTAGATGATACCGCCAGGCTGAAGAACGTAAGCATATTCTGAGGCCAAAGTGGTGGTAACAATTCTGGCTTTATGCTTTCGTGCCTTGAAGTGGGGATCAGGAAAGCAGAAGAAGATTTTCTCTAGCTGTCCCTTCTCAAAGAAGTTGGGCATGAATTTCATTGCGTTTCCGCGTAGCACAGCAATATTGTTGAACCCCTTAGTATCCGCATGTTGCTGCCTCAAAGCAATGATCCGGTCTTCGACGTAATTTGTGACCTGCACGCGAATTTCCATCCCAAGAATCAATTTGTCGGGTAAAGCTGGAGAAAGGCCAATCATTAACCCACCAAAACCGCAGCCAATATCAGCGACTGTGACTTTTTTTGACGGATCAGATTCGATTTCGGGGTAGTACTTTGACCATTCCATCTCACCAGGGAAGTTCGGGCTATCAAATAAAAGAACATGTGTTAACATTGAGTGTCAAAATAATTTGACAAATGTCTACATAGCCAGTAACTTACTATTCAAGCTGATGATCAGAAAACGGGTTTGAGTGGGCTCTTTGACGGTAATATTTCTTCTTGGGCAGCTTAGCTGCCTCATCCTTTTCTGTTTCTTCAAATCGGGCCGTTTTTAGAACTTTTCGTTTTTCTTCCTGCTGCTGTCTGTAAATCTTTCGCTTGTACAAGAAGCTGCTCTCCTTTGGTGCTGAATCATTTGAAAAGGCTCCAGCTGATGTCTCAGCGATAGTGGCCGCCGTCAGCTCTGAGGAATCCACACTTGGAACTGGAGTGCTGTGCTTTGCTGCTTCCACCATTGCTTTATACTCAAGTGCCTTAATCTTTAGTCTAGTTTAATGGCCTTGAGAAACTTTTTAATTCTTTTCCATGCGGCTTGCGTTACTTCAGTCTCATATATACGCTGCAGACAAATTTTTACGCTTGTTTATTGATTTAATACTAAATCTAAGCAGCTTCGCAGTTTTGCAGTAAAAAATTCACACCTAAATTCGAAGCCTTTTCTGTCGCGTCATAGTGAACACTGTCGACCCTGCATCCCGTTTAATCTACAAGTATAGCCTTTATGCTCAATAAGCCATATAAAACGTAGCAGATTCCTTACTCAGACACTTCAAGCAATGCCCGCTAATCTAGAAGCCAAAAGGCTGGCTGTTCTTCAATCTTTGAGAGGCTCAAAGCCTTTGCCAATAAGCAGCGTAAACCCTTCGCTGCCTCCAGCACCTCCAGCGCCACCGGCATCATACATCTCATCAGCGACCAATCAATCGTCTACTAGGAATGACCAGGGAACATCCTCTTATTATTCTAGTCCAAAACCTCAACCAAATGTTGATGCTCCCAGAGTCTCTTTGGGAATGCAGCCTATGGTCACAAATGAGCCGCCACCACAGCCAAGGTTGGTGTCAAACTCGTCTGCATCTGTTGCTATAGCTTCTGAAGCTCAAGCTTTTCAAGCACCCCAAGCATTAGAAACTCCGAACTTTACTTTAGCGAATGATTCAAAAAACGACTTGGAGGCTCGGTTTGCGCAATCGATATATGACTTGTACTGCTTGGGATATAGCTTCACCGATATCTTGAACAAGTCCGGTGTCAGCCGCGAAGTTCTTTCCGTAGCTTTCCAAAAGCTGGGATACTTCATTCCAGTGCCAGCCTCTGACACAGCTCGAGCTGTTCGCGAGCCTCCAAAGGCTTTGGCTACTAGCGAATCTGATTTATCTAGTATATCTGTCTCTCCCACTGTCTCGACTCCTTATGGGTTGAGTGATACTACCGACAAGTCATTCCCAATTTCTCACAAAGCGAACTTAGCTCCTTGTTTTGGTAGTGATCGATGGTCGAAATCTCTAAGCATCACTCTCAGTGATGATGAAGATGAAAATATGGAAGACAGTGACTCAGATGAATCAAGTCCACAACTAGCGGATACTCCCAGAAGTGCTCCAGCAGTAATGGTGCCTAAAGAATCAAAACATAATGGCAATGCAAACAAAATCCACAATAAAAAGGACTTGGCTCAGAATCTCGAGGCCCAGAGAGAGAAAATTCGTCAAGTAGCAGCCAGGCTGAAGCTATTACAGCAGCAAAAAACAACACAAGACAAGGAACGAGCGAGCGCCCCTCCAAACACTTCATCTTCCGTCAGGAATTGTGTCTCACAAGCCAATGGGCCTGTACTGGGTGCTTCTAGTAAGAGCGCTTCCAATACACCTGCTGCATCTGATGTGAATGGCAAACAAGGGAAAAACGATTCTTCTTCATCTCAAGCCCTAAAATCAGAGTTGCTCAAGAAAAAATTGGCTGAGCTACGAAGCAGAGTTGATATTTCATCGAAAGCTCCAAAAGCAATTTCTGAGCCTCTCGCAATCTCACCAGCACAAGCAGCAACAGCACAAGCAGCACCAGCACCAGCACCATCACCAGCACCAGCACCAGCAACAACACCAACGCTTCAAACCTCGCATGAAATGGTTCCCAGGATTTACAACATAGCAATGTCACTGGAGAGGGCCCGTTTTGAAAAAGAAGCGATTGCAAATCAGAAGAGGCTATATGCTGAAAAGCTTGAGAGTTTTGATACCGAAGCTACCAAAAAGGAAATCGAAGCTTTGAAAGAGAAACTGGGAAGAAAAATGAACGAACTAATAGATCAAACCTACGAATACGCTACCGCAAAGGCATCTTTAGAGGCGACACAAGCTCAAGAGGAGCGTCTATTGCGTGGAATATCTACCCTCGAGGAACAATTGACTAAGGAACAGTCTGCTATCAATAATTCAGCGTCGGCATCGCCTTTACCAAAAGAGCCTCTAATGATATCTAACAAGGCAGACGAATCAAAGAGGTTGGCGCTGGAGGATGTTCAACAAACTTGTTCTCCACATCCTGACCCTCACGCCTCTACCCAGGGCTCCGAGTTACAGGCGCCCGCAGAATCTAAAAGCAGCTCAGACCATGACTCATCTGCCGTTGTGAATTCCGCTTCAACTTCTTCTCCTGCTGCTGCACACACCGCTTCAATCGTTTCTACAGAAAACGGAAGCGATTCCGACGTCGAAATCATTGAAGTTGAACCTCATGCGAATGGTATAAAACCAACCCCTTTGATTTTTTTTCAATTCTACTATTGGCCCTTTCTAAGATTGGTGATATCTAATAGCTTTTTTACTAACGCTTTTAGATTCTGAAAACAATGCAGCTAATCATTCCATTTCGAAAAAACGGAAACGAACACCCGAAGTAAAAGCGAAGCCAGAAGAAGACATTCCGATGCCTGACGTAGACACGGCGCCCGCCGAGGGACAAACGACTTCTAAAGCCTTGATGGAGTTTCCCATCGAAGAGCGGGAATTCAAAGTACGTTTTTTCCCACGTTGATCTTTCAGGCCAATCTAACAGAATCAAGTTCAAACCCCAGTATTTCAAAGATTATGAGTCCCCTTTAAAATCTTTTCGTTCATTTAGATTTAGTCCCTTCTACAAGGAATCCGTTTCCGGTGGGTACAAGTCCCTGACATATAGCAACACGATTACCCAGAAGAAAAACACTATATGCACAAACGAGATATTCCAAGGAGTTTGCAAAGACAAGAAATGTCCCAATCTACATTTCGCTCAAATGGTTCCTACAGGTATGATATTCGAGATCTCATCATTCGTTTCCATGTTTCTTTTTCACGACTTTTTGATTGCTGACGGTTCGTTCCATTCCTCTTCTGCCTACATGGTTTCTTTTTGAAACCATTTCTCTATCACTATTTTTTCCCATTTTTTTTCACCTTTTTTGTTTTGATATCATTTTTTTCTAGATTATGTGATTATTGGCGATATGAGCCGAGCATTTATTGGAGACACGCCCGAAGACATTGAGGCATATAAAGAGAGTCTTCTCAAGACTATAACTGCAAAGGGTGAGTCTGCTGTATTTGGCGTAATAGCCGATGTCACTACAGATTTCCGCCGCAATAGTAAAGGCGGCAGTGACCGGATATTAGACTGGTACAAGTTTAAGGCCATAAAAAAAAAGGTCTTGGAGAAAAAACATCATAATTAATCCAGAATTTGCTGGGGTTTTTCTGAACGGGAATATGATATGGGGGATCTGGAAGAAAAAAGGTTTGAAAGCAAAAGCTACGAACAAAAAAGAAAATCAGCAGAAAGCTGTAAAAAAGAGTGAAGCAGCTATTCAAACTTTCAAGCCCAATCCCCCAGCTTTCTCGAGACTTTGCTCCTAACTTTTCATTTTCACTACTGTTTACTATTACAATCAATATACAGCATTTTAAACTACTTCTTTTTGTACATAAAATCGTCTACTTGCATACGTATCAAAGCAGCTAGGATCTGATAAGAGAACACGAACGTGTAAGCTCTTTAGGTAGCTTGGATTTAACTACCTTTTTTACCACCAGCCCGCCGCGCACATAAATAATTTAAAGCGGTTTCCTTATGAGTTCAGTAACAAGAGAGTTAACAAAAGGTTAAATCTAGAACCATTTGTAGTATAGTTTGATCCAAATCGTCGCGGTCCTTGCTTTCCAAACATTTGAAACGTTCAATGGCTTGTTGATGAAAAACTGCATACATACATACATTATTTTTGCTCCCCATGCCCGACTATATCAAGATATAATACTTAAGGAAACATGCTGTAACTCTGTAGCTCCAAGAGCCGTTTCATTAGTCTATAGAGAATTGTTATAAAGGTAGCAATGGCACAGTCAGAAAATAAGATACATTAAATATTTGAGGTAAATATGTAAATTATAATGAGGCGAAGAAGGGAACCATAATTGACATAATAGGAGGGGCGGAAGGAATTGAGATAGAATTTGATTTTGTTCTTTTGAAATTTTTGAGCTCGTATGAGAGGTTGTATGTAGCACAAGAACAAGTATCTTATCTCAGTCTGCGGGCCTCACGCTCGGACTCCATGAGACAGAGAATGTCATCCTCACGGACAGGTCCCTTAACGTTTCTGACAATAGAACGGGACTGGTCGTCGATGAATTCGACACGGACCTGGGTGACACCACCACGGGAACCAGTGCGGCCGAGAACCTTAATGACCTTGGCCAACTTAACAGGAGTCTTAGTATCCTAGTGTTTTGTTAGAAAAGTGTCCCAACAGCTGCATAAGACATGTGTAATTTGGATCGTCGGAGTTAGGGGATGTATGAAGTTGAGACGTGATCGTAAGATGTAGTTTTCGAAGAGCTAGATGATTTTAAAACTGACTTGCGAAGAGGCAATACAAGACAATAGCATACAAGTTTTAATTTAGCAGCACTCTTATTACACAGTCATCTCTAGCCGCAGAATCAATCCTTGCTCTCTGCTGTATCTCAGTTTCGCTTGAAAAGTGGGTTGAAGAAGCACTTTCATGGAAGTACAACATCCGGAGTCTCCAAATAAAACAATATCTTTGCAAAGCACAAGGGCGAAGATTCTTACCATTGTGATTAAATGTGTGAATGTATCAAGAAAATCCGAAAGGGTTCGTTTGGCCTGACAGCAGTCTGTTGATGGAGGTGAAAGAAGTAGGAAAAGATTTAGAGTGGTAAAAAATCAAGAAAGAGAAAAAAGTTCAGAAAGCAGAGTGGAGTGGGAAATAGTGCCCTAGAGAACCCTATAGTCTGTGTTAGTATGATGAAAAATGTTATTGCTATGTAAGCAGAGTAGCAGTGATTAAGTCATGACGAGTTGAGAGGGTCCATTTTGTAGACTCAAGAGGAAATTCCCTTTTAGGAAGTAGCAGTCACAACATAACCAGAGCTCAACTTTTTTTGCAGTTGCAATTGCTTCTAAGCAATGACTAACTTGAAGTAAAAGAATTTCGAAAAACGCTTAGGTCTAAATTCGTGACTAAATATTCAGTGTGACAGTTTACATGACATCTTTCGTTCAGAGTGTCGCTATGACTCTTGGAAATCCCTGCCGCGGTTTGACTTATAAAACTCCCCTCGGAGCGCTATCTCTCCCAAATTCACAACACGTTCTGAACTGAAAAATAGACATTTGTGCACCATGGATCTCGTAAACCACCTCAACGATCGTCTTCTATTCGCTATCCCCAAGAGTAAGTTCATCCGGGAGTTCTTAGGGCCGTCCTAACTGACATTAGAGGGAAGATTGAATGAGCAGACCATAGAGCTTCTCAAAGGTGCTGATATCCAGTTCCGTCGGTCTCACCGTCTGGATATTGCCCTTTCCACAAACATGCCTCTTGCTCTGGTGTTTCTTCCTGCAAGCGACATTCCTCGATTTGTAGGTGAGGGCCGATGCTCTCTCGGCATTACGGGAGCTGATCAGGTAGCTGAATCAGGCGTTGAAGTCGACCAAGAGTTGGATCTCGGCTTTGGAAACTGCAAGCTTCAAGTTCAGGTACCAGAGAACGGCCCATACACTGACCCAAAAGAGCTAGTTGGTAAGACGATTGTAACTTCTTTCACCAAGCTGGCCACTGATTTCTTTGCAAAACTCGAGGGAAAACAGCCCGGCGAGAAACTCTCCACATCAATAAAGTATGTCGGTGGCTCTGTTGAAGCCGCTATTGCCTTGGGTGTTTGCGATGCTATTGTTGATTTAGTCGAATCCGGAGAGACCATGCGTGCTGCCGGACTCAAAGCCATTGGAACAGTCATGTCCACGTCTGCCACTCTCATTAGCTCTACCCACCCCACTCACACCAACGTTCTCTCAATTATCAAGGATCGTATCTCAGGCGTTATTGCCGCTAAGAAGTTCGTTCTTTGCACCTACAACGCACCCCGTGATAACTTAACCAAGCTTTTGGAAATCACCCCTGGTAGACGTGCACCTACCATCACATCACTTGACGAAGAAGGATGGGTTGCTGTCAGCAGTATGGTTGAGAAGAAAAGAATCGCAGAGGTCATGGATCAGCTTAGTGCAAGCAAGGCATCCGACATTCTTGTGTTCCAGCTTTCTAATTGTAGAGTATAGAAAAAGTTCAGGCTAATGTATTTATATAGAAACAAAAAGAAACATGATGATAATTAATTACCAAACAGTACGTTATAGTTTGTATGTAGTGTCCCTCATTTCTGATTTTTCATTTCCCAGGAAAAAGCCAGGCTTCAACATCAAATTTTATCCATATAACTCTATGAATTTCGTGTGTGCAAGTTTTGGGAGCAACAAATAACTGCTGCTACTTTTTTTATAGCCGGCCTCATAAATCGTGCAATCGTACAATCATACAGCCACTACTAAAATGATGGGTAACGTATAAATTTTCAAACCCCAAATCAACTAGCCACACAGTTCTTTTACTATGGTTCTCAACACACCTGTTAATATTGAGTGTGCAAAAAATGAAGCATTCATAAAATCAAAAAGATATTTTATACGTCACAGACAGGATTCGAACCTGCGCGGGCAGAACCCAATTCCTAAACAGCTACTTTAAGGTATAGCAGGGAATCGCCTTAACCACTCGGCCACTGGGACATTTTTCTTATGTAAATAATGGTTACGAAGCTTCAATAGTCAATTTTTGATATTTATTTGCAAGGTATAAAAAAAAATGAAGAGCTTAGAGAGGGAAAGAACCAATCAAATAATGAGATAGTTGAAAGACCTTAGGTTTTTACTGACAAGACGAGTTCTTATAATGAGCTGGGTACAGCTGACACCACAATGTATGGCTGCCAGGTCTACAGTGCGGAAAACGGCGAAAGGACGGCGAGTAAGCTGAATTGGTCTGTATCAGACAAAAACTTGAACTGCCCCTTTTCCTTAGGTATAAATATTTATTACAGCTTGTGTAGTTTCTCCATTTAGCCAGGACATAAAATTGAATGAATGAATGAATGAATAGATTGAAATCACGGCTATGAAAGATTATGTAGAAACAAAAATGGTAAAAGTAAAAGATAAACACAAAGTAAATAAGAGCTCCCCAGGTCTGTATCAAATGCAGTCAAGACGTCTTCTTTCTTCCTTCATGGATGGCTTGAGCCAAAATTCGTTTTACCGTAAGTCAAAACCCGAATC
>JAJMAH010000121.1:0-63790 GCA_030564925.1 Geotrichum aggregatum | reverse complement strand
TCTTGGGGTTCCTCAGTGTCGCCACCGCAGTCGTCCATTTCTTCGACCTCTTCACCACCACCATTTTCTGCACTGTCACCCTCGTCAACCTCCAGCGCGGTATCAGGGGGATCAGGCTCGATGAGAATAGTTACTTCATCAGTAAAAACCTCAGGTCTTTCGACCATATCAATCTCGAATTCGGCGTCGCTCATTTTCTGCCGTGATTTCCCTACTCTAAAAATGAACCCAATCTGTATATTCTATGTAACCTGGTAAATTGAAATTTCATTTCAAAAAGTTGGCTTCGTTAGCTCAGTCGGTAGAGCGTCAGTCTCATATAGCTGCTCTAAGAAGCAATCTGAAGGTCGAGAGTTCGAGCCTCCCACGAAGCAGCTTATTTTTAGAACTGCTTAAGCTTAGGCTTTTTTTCCGAATATTTATTAAAGCATTTATGCGTGCTAATGGTGCATTACTGCACTGACACGTCTATGGATTATAGCTAGCAGAGAGTTAAACTTCACTCGATGATTTGAAATAATACTCAACTGTTTTCAAGTAAGGTCAGCGTAGACATCGATAGGCTATACGAATTTTCCCTTCTCGTGCATAGGACTTTTGATCTTATCAGCCAAGTATAGCCAAGTGTTCAACAGATTCCGTAGTGGATTCTTACGGTATGCTTTCTTTAACATATACCATGGTGCATCAAGTGCAATACAATATTTTACGTCTACGTGTACTGGGGCAGCTAACTTTGTATGTTGGCAATTGCAATTGTGCCTTTGACAGGGCAAGGGGATTGGTTCATCAACTTGGTAAACAGTCTTGCTCTTTCTTCACACCTCACTTCTAGACTTTACTTCTCTTCCTCACAACTAGTTTCATCACGATCTACCTCTCACTTATATACAACATCTAACAAAGATTCTAAAAAGGGCCATTACATTACTACCGCTACTCAATTCAACTGGTAAGACTTTTATGTGATACCCTCCATTTCTGTTCAATTGCAATTGTTGATTGGTTGCGATTGTTCGCTCTCAGATATCACTTTAGATGATCTCTGACAGTACTGTGCTGATTACTTGCGCCATTGCCATGAGTTTTCATACTGCTTGGATGGAAGCAATGACACTCCTACATCTTTTTTTTTTTTGATCAGATATTGCCTTTACTTGACACGTCTTGCTAACACGCAGCATTCATGTCACAGTTTCTTTGTTGCCACACTCGTACGGCCCAAAATTCCTTCGTTTCTTTCGACATATTCAACTCAACTGTTTTCTCTGATACTTTGACTGCCTGGTTGTTGGACACCTATTGATACTCTGCTGTTGTTGATTGCTACCAACTTACTCTGGAATTTCCAGAACTGATCTTCAATCCGCAAATATTCCGAATCTGTCGGCTTATACTAAATTCAACAACTTAAATAAGTCTGTTGCAGACTCTTTACCGAACTCGTATTCCCATATTTCGAGCTCGCACCTACCAGGCTTGTCACCACGCTCTCAGCAGTTGACGGCCTCTAGTTTCAATCACGCGCCGAGGGGCGTTGGAGGTGGTGCCAGTAACGGCCCATCAATTTCTAGCTCAGCTAAACCATCTGAGCTCTCTAAGATTGTTATTGCCCAACTTGCTGTTCTAATAACGACTATCAAAGAGGATAATTGGGACTCTACAGTTGCTCAAATTCGAGAGGTAACATATCAAATCTACACCCATTTCTATTTTCTAACTGAATAGCTTTGTGAACAAAACGGACCAGACGTTTACGCCAAATTTCTCAAAAGGCTTGTCAATACTTGTCACTCGCAGATTTTTCAGCCCAGTGGAAAAGAACATAATTCTCAAACACCTGCACTCCGTCTATTGTGTGAAGAAATAAAGACTCTTTCGACCGATCCAAACCTATCTTCGCGTTTTTCAGATTCAATCACTTCTGATACTGAAGTTCTTCGTGGCTTTGATATCAATACTTTTTTCAAATTTTTTAGACTAGACTCTTTACAAAGAACGATCCTTTCTCTTGCAGTCAAGAGCAATTCTCCCATCAGTGAATACAAATCTCAAGGTAAGCGATTTTTGTGTTGCTTTGAATTGACTCTAACATTTTAGCATTTGATATCATCAAGGGCGACTTCTCTAATTTTCTGGGAATTGTTGCTGATAATTCTCAATACACCCAGGAATTGACGCCCTCCAACCTTTCTCTCATCTCACAGCAATTTTCGTCGGATCCCTCTTTCCCACCGGCTCAAAATTTAAAGTTACTTACTGCCATTGTCAACCGTCTAGGGGCTTCCAATCTCACACCCGACCTTGAACTATCGTACAACTCTTTGCTGTCTAACATCGAAATCAAGATGAATTCTTTAGAAGGCCTTCTCAGAAATCATTTCAGCAACCCGCGACAAGCCGACAACATATCTGAACTCACGTCAAGCATCTCCAAACTACAGCCACCTCCCACCTCCAAAGATGTGGCGGAATGCATTATTTTCACCTCCCATGAAACTTCTTGGGACGGCAACTCGATCGGAAGCGCTATCAAGCAAGCGAAAATTGCAGTGGATTGGGACCAAGTGCTCATATTGATTGAACGTCCCATTAATGTCAACAATGTCCCTGTGCAAATTGAATTTACTAAAGTGGGGCTCTTAGTAAATGTTCTTAAACTGCTAGCTTCTGCTGACGACAAACTAGTACTGAAGTTCTTCTCGAAAAAATGGGCAAATATAGAGCTACAGATCGGCTTGGTTAGTGCTTGTGTATACATCACTCCTGACGTATTTGATTTGAAGGCCCATGGATTAGCCCAGATCGTGCAGGCTCAAGATTATTCTGAGGCACCTCCGCAAGTACGGATGGTGGCGGAGAGTCTTGTTCATCGACCTTTGAATTTTACCTGCCTTATTCAGTACTCATTGCAAGCTCTTTCAGAGGAACTTGAATCTACCAAGCTCTCCAATGCCACTACCTTTTTAGACACGCATGCCAAAACTGTACCCGAGCTGTTTTTTTTGGGTGGAATTGTCATTCCTAAGCCTTGGCCTGAACTCTTGGAACGAGTTATTTTCAACTTTTTTGAACTTTTTCTCGTCGGGAACGCTTCAAGTAGCTTTGTATTTTACCGCCTCGCAGCTACCGAAAAGCAGCTGTTTATCAATGCTCTTGCTCAGTCTTTCAACAGAGATTCCCTGCTGATCAATCGTATTTTTGCGGTTGCTCAGGAAGCAAATATTCTGAAAGATATTTTATCATCGAACTATGCTTCATTCGGCCTGGAAATGGCATCTCTCGCAGACAAGCACGGTTTGTTATCCTTTGGGTCATACCTGAAAGAAAACTCCAAGTACAAGGGCCCTGACTTTGTTAGAGTGCTGTTAGATTTTCTTGGTGAAAAAGCTTCCCTTGAGTATACTCAAAATCAAAGTGGGAATTCGCTTCCTGGGCTCAATTTGCAGTCTGTTGCGGCTGCTCTTCAACTTCTTAATGCAGTAGACATTCCTCCTGATAGTGTTGAGAAATACAAAGCGATCCAAATTCAGTGTCTGCAATCCTACCCACGACTAATCAATTACGGCCAGGGTTATGACTATGCCATTTTGACGCACAACGACTCAAACTCTTTTTCTCCTGAGGTTGAAAGAGAAATGAAAGCCTATTACCAACAAATGTACGAACAACACACGGAGATCCGTGATATCATAACAATGCTTCAACGTCTCAAGCAATCGTCAGACCCGCATGATCAGGATGTGTTCGCATGCATGATTCATTCTTTATTTGATGAGTACCGATTTTTCCCCGAATACCCTCTGAATGCTTTAGCTACAACAGCTGTGCTTTTCGGGTCCTTGGTTTACTTTCAGCTTATAGATGGTATGCCCTTGTCCATTGCTCTAAGGTTCATCTTGGATTCTCTTCGCCAGCCGGCTGATTCTAATATGTTCAAGTTTGGCCTGCAAGCCCTTTTCGAGTTCAGAGAGCGCTTGCCAGAGTTTCCAAAGTATTGCCACATTCTCTTGGAAATACCTGGTTTGGCTGTGCATCAACAGTTTTTTCAACAAATCAGAGAGATAGTTGGTGCAGTTGATGGTACTAAAAATACCATTATATACAACTCTGTCAGCGCTGGGTTGCCCGTACCTGATGAAGCCATCCAGGAAGATCCAAAGGAAGGTATCCGTGACAAAGTTCTCTTTATTGTCAATAACATGGCAAGTAACAATCTTCAAGTGAAAACCAAAGATTTGGTTTCTATTCTAGAGACTAAATACTACGAGTGGTTTGCCGCATACATTGTAGGTCAACGTGCAAAACTGGAGCCAAACAACCATTCTCTCTACATCAATATGCTTCAAACTTTTGGAAGCAAAACCTTGGAGTTATACTTCGTCAAGGTGACATACTTTCAAATTGTGAAGCTCATTAATGCTCCTGATACTGCGAAAACTCCCGAAAAGCGAAACCTGCTTAAAAATCTAGGTCAATGGCTTGGGAGCTTGCTACTTGCACGAAACCGTCCAATTTTGCACAAAAACATTGCATTCAAAAAGCTGTTGTGCGAAGGCTTTGATTCACAGACTCTGACATGCGTTTTACCCTTTGTTTGCAAAATTCTAGAAAAATCTGTCAGTTCAACGGTTTTCAAAGCCCCCAATCCTTGGCTTATGGGTATCATGAAGGTTCTAGCTGAACTCTACCAATTTGCAGATTTGACTCTAAACTTGAAATTTGAAATTGAAGTTCTATGCAACACTCTTGAAGTTGCTCTTGAGGATATCCAGCCTTCGGTCATCATCCGCAACCATCTTGCACAAGATGACATTGACGGTAGCCAGTCTGTCACCCTTAACAACGAAATGCATAGATTGACTCTTCAAGACAATCAAGGAAACCTGCAATCCGCTTCTCAACTGGATATCCTGCCATCCAGTGATATATCTTCCTTTCCTGGACAACAAACCGAACTGGACCCCCAACAACACGACCAGCATACCCAAAACTCGTCCAACCCACCTGCATCAATCCAGCCTACAACTCCAGCTGTCCAATTCAATGAAGCTGCTTACATCGAGCTGGTCAACCATATCTCTTTGGTTGGAAGTTCCGTTTTTGTCGTGCATCCGGCACTCAAGCGACCTTTCACTCTGGCTATCGAAAAAGCACTGCAAGAGGTTTTACCTCCTGTAGTCGAACGATCTGTTACCATCGCAACTTTTTCTACAAGCTCTCTCGTTCTGAAAGACTTTGCTCTAGAGCCTGATGAAAACAAACTTAGACTTGCCGCACAAAGTGTTGTGAAGAACTTGGCTGGCAATATTGCTTTAGTCACCGCCAAAGACCTATTACGTGACTCACTTATGGCAAATTTACGAGTAATTTTGATGAATCATGGCTATACCGAAACTACTTTACCAACAGACCAAATTGCAATTGCTGTCACAGACAACATTGACGTGATTTGCTCTATTGTTGAGCGTGCAGCTGTTGATAGGTCCATAGCACAAATTGAGGAAGTATTACAGCCTGCTTTTTTAAACCGAAAAAACTATCTGGAGTCTGGAACAAGCCAACCTTATGCAGAGAAAGTATCTAGTTACGCCTTACACTTACCCGATCCATTCAGACTCAAGGTTGGTGGACCTGATAGTCAACAACTAGCCATATATAAAGAATTTGGAAAAACGCACACTCCTTATGAAAGTATGCTTCCAAATGTTTTCTCTCAAATCCCAACACAGATCCCCCATCCTCAGCAGGTGCCTCAGTTGCTTTCGCAACAATCTAATGATGGGCAACACGTTGTTGAGAACTCTTTTGATATACCTGACCCCAACTCTCCTCGCGTTTTAGAACATGCTTTATTTCAAATTCAAAGTGCTGTTGAAAGCATTCCCAAGCTATGTGAAGAATCCTCAGAGCAGTCTTTCAAAAATCTTGGTCAAGAGCATCGGATCAGTCAGTTAATCTCTCAAATTTTAACCGTGGCCGACAGACACACACTTCGGGAGCAACTTATTGCACGAACCTCACAAATCACTGTCACGCTCCTTTTTGCTAGTGAGCATCAGTTTACGCGAGAAGTTTTAAGTTTTCTCCTAGATCAGTTGTGCACACTCTCCAGCAGTACCTATAAAGAAATAACATTCTGGCTGCTTTTCTCGGATGACCAGCGAAAGCTGAATGTTCCTGTCATTCTATCGATTCTCAGATCGGGTCTCATCTCGAGTGCGGATTTGGACGTCAGTCTCTCTAAGCAGGTCCAAGAAAAAACCGAACCTGTTATCGCGTTCGCAGTCGATCTGATCACGGAAGCAGTTCTTGGAAGTGAACCTTGTGCTCTGCGTGCCGATTTTGCTGCCACACTTGAAGCTTTGGAGGAAGTTGGTAATGACGATTCAAAGTATACCAATATCTCTAAGTTGATGAGCTCTCTAGGCAGAAGCTCTCAACATTTACCTTTTACTAATACTGAAAGCATTCCTTCCAGTGAAACGTCAACTCAGACCCTCTCGGAACAGATGCGTCTCATTTTTGTAGAGTGGATCTGTTTGACACAACACCCTGCTAGAAACGACCGTCAGCTCACAAGCTTTATTTATCAGCTGTCTAAACATGACATTCTTACTACTCCTGAATATGCCATTGCGTTTATTCGCCTTTCCTTTGAGTTCGCGCTTAGTCGTTACAATAGAGAAGCTTCACAAGGATTACATCCCACTTCTGACAAACCTCTAATTGCCTTGGACTCTCTCGCGAAGCTTTTCAGCGCCATTATATCGTCGTCTAAGGGCGATGACCAGAAAGCTAGACTAAAATACGCCCATCGTTTGCTCTCGGTAATTTCGTTTGTAATCATTGAACATCACGAGAAGCATGATGACTTTAACGAGCAACCCTACTTTAGATTTTTTTCAAGTTTGCTCTATGAACTTGACGTTGTGGAAACGGAGGAGCCGGACTTTTCTGCAGAACTGTACCTCCTCATTGCAGACATTTTCAAAACTCTTCAACCGTTTGCAATACCAGGATTTTGCTTTGCCTGGATGTCTCTCATTTCTCACAGATACTATCTGCCGAAGTTATTGGTTATGCCCGAAAAGCGCGGCTGGCCTTGTGTCATAGACTTTTTGTGCGAACTTCTTGACTTTGAGCGCACTTACGTGCAAGGCAAAAACTTTCCTAAAGAAATTTCTGCCATTTACCAGGGAACTTCACGAATATTTTTGGCATTGCTACACGACTGCCCTCAACTGTTTGTTGAGTACCATTACGTTTTGTGCAAACACATTCCTGCCAGTTTTATTCAGATTCGAAACCTGGTGTTGAGCGCTTTCCCCGAAAAGATGGAATTGCCAGATCCATTGACACAAGGACTCAAAGTAGATCGCCTGCCGGAAATCAAAGAAATTCCCATCTATGCTGTTGATCCTTCTGAAGACTTGACACGACTTGGACTTAAAAAGCTTGTTGACTCTTATGTGAAGTCCCCATCTCATGCTGTTCTCAAAGGTCTGGCCAGCGGATTCCGACTGGCAGAGCCGAGAAAAGAATCTGGGCTAGGCTTTGACACCGTCACCCAGGACTCTGCTGCGTTCAATTCACTTGCTTTCTATGTCGGCATAAAAGCCGTTTCCAGCGAAAAGGACAAAGCCACGACTGGTTCAGAAGAAGAATCTTCCGCTCAGTTCAACCGTGATTCCCCATACCTTGCTCTATTGAGTAACCTTTTGCTTGAACTAAACGTAGAAGGAAAGTACTTTTTGTGCGAGGCAATGGCCAATCAACTACGCTACCCGAACAGACACACTCATTTCTTTAGTTGTGTAATTCTCTCTCTCTTCGGAAATTATGGAACCAGCACTCTTGGAGCAAACAGGGTGGACGTTCGCCACCTGATAACCCGAGTTCTCTTGGAGCGCATAATTTGCAATCGCCCTCATCCCTGGGGCTTGATGATAACTTTTACAGAACTGCTGAAGAATTCTAACTACAAGTTTTGGGATTTTCCCTTTACAAAGAGTACTCCTGAGATTGAACGCATGTTTGGCTCTTTATACGAACACATCAGCAATGGGACCAGCAACACTGCCACCAACACCAATGCTAATACCAATGCTACCTCTTCAACCCCCACTTCCAGCAACAGCAACAAAACGTACAAACCATCGACGACCTCCGCTCCCTTTTCAGGAAGTTAAGACGAGTTGTCTCTTTAATGACCCAATGAGCTCTATATATGTGTATCTATTTTATATTTTTAATTTCATATCTAAGATTTTGTATTTGTTCTTTAGATTTTATTTTTACCATAAGTTGCAGCCATGTGCGCTTTCAGATGAGGTTACGCAAAGGTCCCTAACTTGCGGCGAAGAAAGCCGGAGACCAAAAGGCGCCTAAATTAGAATAGCTTAGAGCCTTTAGTACTCTGTAGACCAAACGAGTCTACGTTGACAGGGGCCGAATGTGTTATAATTATTGCATACTTTTTCAGTCCTAGAAGAAAAAACATGCTGCGATCGTGATGTTGATCAATTGAGAAGACCTCATCTAGTTATATTGAGGGCCACAAAGTCTTGATCCCACAAAACATCAAAATCACGTTTCATTATATCCTTAAATTTGGAAGAACAGCGCTAATATTGATAAACCCGGGCTTGTTTAAACCTCATACAGCTGTGTGCTTAGTCCAGACTGGACCCTACTTTTTGAGATCGTTTTTGGGGAAAGAAGGTTTTTTATTGGCATTTCTTCGCGTCATTTTCTATATTTATTGAACTTTTTTTTTTGCTTCCCTCTTTTTCTCTCTTAGCATTTTTCCCTTCATTTTTTTGGATCTTGTTCCGCTTTCGAGAGGATCCGTTCAAGTAGTCTTGCAGAGATCAACTATTGGTAACTTGTGTCTTGCTTTGCATTCACGCCTTTGTCCCTTTGCCTAGGCCACCGATTTATCGTTTGCAGCCATTTCCCGTCCCTGAAACAGCAAGTTTTTCTGAATTCGATAAATCTTCTCTCGCAAGCATTTTCGCCTTCTACACATCGTTCTCTAACTCATCATGGACGTGAATTCGCAGTCTGACAATCTTTCCAAGAAACGTGAGGGCCTGTCGTCAGCGTTCTTTACTGGGAGAAAGAATCGATCGAACAGCAACACTCTCGGAGCATCCTTTGAGAGACGTCTCTCCGAGTCTTTTGGGCATTCGTATACCCGCAATTCAACCAGGTCATATTTTCACGGATCAATTCATCAAGGTATGCTTGAATCTTTTTCTTCAACTTATGTGCTAACAGTCTAGGTCATGACTCAGCTGGAGCCGTGCTTAATCCCACTAGCTCTTCTCTCAGAGAACAGACAGCAGGACTCGCCAGTTGGGCTCTGGAAAACGACCTGGAAGATGAGTTCGAAGCAAATGCTTTGCCTGGAACTCCTCGCAGCCGAAGACAAGGAAGCATAAGATTTGACAGCCCCGACCAGCTTGCATCACTTGGTATGGAGTCTGCCAAGTCCAATCAATCCGCTGGGCGATCGTTCAGCAACGCCGTTGAGGAATGGCCGGCAGCTAATGCTCCAGTGTATCCTCACCGTGGGCACTCGGCCTTGTCTAACATTCTAAAAACAAAAAAAGCATCACAGGATTCTTCCGAGTCTCTAGTTTTCAACATCAGCAACACTAGTAACCACAAAACAGGTGGATCGAGAAATTATGAGGACGAGAGCTATTTAGATGAGCACAACTCTAGTTTGGGCGGCGCGAGCAATTCTCCTAGCGCTCCTCTCCTGGGGCCTTCGGAATCTCTTCATAATGGCCTAAAGCATTCCTCTCTCTCCCCTCACCTAGAATATCACACCTTCAACAATACTGTCCCAGCAGAGGAATCGCCATACTTTTCTGGGTTCAGGCCCGCATCATGGTCTAAACGTGCTCGAATCTGGGCTGCCAACAACGTGACTAAAGACAAAGTTGTGAATGAATGCATCAAACGGCCATTAAGCTATATTCCGTCTGTCATTCTAGGTGTGCTGCTCAATATTTTAGATGGCCTTTCATATGGCATGATCCTATTTCCCGTGGCACACCCTGTTTTTGCGAATCTCGGGCCGGCAGGACTCTCTATGTTCTACGTCTCGTGTGTTGTATCTCAACTAGTGTTTTCACTGGGTGCAAGTTCTTTTCATAGCGGAGTAGGCTCCGAAATGATTGAGGTTGTCCCCTTCTTTCATGCAATGGCTACCACACTGATTGCAGAAATTGGTGAGGACAAGCCTAAGGCTATTGTTGCCACGACTATATTAGCGTACGCAACTAGCTCTGTCGTTACTGGTTTTGTTTTTTTTGTCCTAGGATATGCTAGGCTTGGGTCTTTAGTTGGTTTTTTCCCTCGACACATTTTGGTCGGATGCATTGGTGGTGTTGGTTGGTTCTTGATGGTAACAGGTTTGGAAGTGTCGTCACGCATAAACGGTAACATTGAGTATAACTGGGAAACCCTTGAATTTTTATTTAGTGGGCTCACACTGCTAAAATGGACTGCCCCTCTAGCACTTGCGCTTCTACTGGTCTATGTGCAGCGGTTCACTCACCACCCGCTTCTCGTGCCTTGCTACTTCATTGGCGTATTTGCAATTTTCCATTTTGCTGTTTTGCTTGTCCCCAGCCTTTCTTTTCAGGATGTCCGCGACGCTGGCTGGTTATTTCAAGGACCCACCACTAGTGAGCCCTGGTGGAACTTTTATACCTTGTACGATTTCAAAGCAGTTGACTATGTGGCCCTTTTACGAACCATTCCGGCCATGTTTGCGTTGACTTTCTTTGGAATTCTACACGTTCCCATCAATGTTCCTGCTTTGGCTGCCTCTACTGGTGAAGACAACGTAGATGTCGATCGCGAGCTCCTTGCTCATGGCATTTCCAACGCGTTGTCCGGCCTGTTGGGAAGCATCCAAAACTACCTAGTGTACACCAACAGTGTGCTTTTTATCCGGAGTGGTGCTGATAGCCGACTTTCGGGAGTTATGCTTGCTATTGCAACATTTGGAGTCATGATTGCCGGCCCTGGCGTTATTGGATTTATTCCAGTTATGGTTGTCGGTGCCCTAATTTTCCTGCTTGGTATTGAGCTGATTGTCGAGGCCTTGGCCGATACCTATGGAAGAGTTTCTCGGTTTGAGTACTTTACGATAGTTGTGATCGTGGTCACTATGGGGGCCTGGGACTTTGTGATTGGTATTGTTGTGGGTATTGTGCTGGCTTGTGTTTCGTTTGTGATCCAGGCTGCACAGAAGAGCGCTATCAAAGGTGCATACACTGGAGCAGTAGCGCGGTCTACTGTTCGGCGTAACGCAGCTCAGCAGAGATTCCTGGGTGAAGTTGGAAACCAAATTTTTGTACTGAAATTGAGCGGTAGCATCTTTTTTGGCACGATTGTGAGAATTGAGAGGGCAGTGAGAGATTTACTAGATGATGCCTACTTTGAAGCAAAACCAATCCGATACTTGATCCTAGATATTCCAGCTGTCACAGCTGTTGATTTTTCGGCAGCTGAGGCATTTGCTAGGATGAAGCGTCTGCTTGATACAAAGAATGTGTACATGCTTATTTGTGGAGCAACAGAAGACGGTAGCATGATTCAAGCTCTGAGAGCGGTTGGGTTGCTAGACAAGACTGATCTGGGCAACGGCTACAGTGACGACGAAGAAGCGTTTAAAAATGGTGGTGAGGGCGATTTTGAGCAATCTCAGGTGCGACTGTTTCCCAATTTGAATTCTGGCCTGGAATGGTCTGAAAATCAGTTTCTGAAAGATTACTACTTGCGACGCGATCGTTTGAAATCCATACACGTAACAGGCGACCAACAACACCAGAAGCAGTATGGATCACCACAACTTTTACCAATACAAAGTAGCCCGAGTCACAAGAACCAGTTTTTGGAGATTCCTAGCAATGGCAGTAGCAGCGGTGTGGGCGGCAGCAGCTTTGATATTGGAGGATTAGCAGGATCCCCACGTGTCGCGTTCCTGCAGCAAGTCGCAGACAAGACCGCACGCGAGGACCCTCAGATTGCAGCCTCACGGTGGCAGCATTTCAAGCAGCCGCTGCCTATTCTCATGCAAACCTTTCAGGGATTGACGGAAAAGCGCGAGACCTTTTGGTTCAACGTGAGCAGCTACTTCAAGCGCGAGGTTTTGACGGCAGGCACTGTTTTGTACTCCAGTGATACAGAGGCTACAGGATTCTACATTGTGGAGAGCGGTATTCTCAGAGCGGACTACAACTTGGAGCAGGGCGAGCTTTACGAATCAATTTTGGCGGGCACCACCTGTGGCGAGCTGCCTTTTTTCTCGGAAACTTCACGGACAGCGACGGTTACGGCAGAAGTTGACAGCGTTGTGTGGAAGCTTGACAAGGAGGCATGGCATGCGATGAAAGAGCAGGAGGGTGATGGGCCTGAGATGGCTATGGAGCTGTACAGCCTGGCATTGAAATTGACAGTAGAGCGATTTACATCGATCATGGCTTATGTGCTAATTTCAGCTAACCGATGAGCTTTTGAACAATCAACAAACAATAAACCACAAAAGACTAAATAAGAAAGACGAAACACAAGATAAAAGACGAAGCACAAAAAACGCAAACAAGAAAGGACAAGTAATGATTTGAAAAGGACATTCAAAAGCACTCTGAAGTGCATGCACTATTGTGCCTCTGCCTTAGTAGCTTGCAACAATTCCCATCATGTAATAGTTTAGATTTTTTAGCTACATACTTGCCACTAAAGGTGGCTGAAAGATATTTGTTGTCGAAAATTGAAGAACGTCAGCTTTGTGCCGATATACTGCATCAAAATATCAATCAATTAGCGCTGCGAAATCGCCCGTCTAAGAAGACACAAATTCAGAGTGAGCTTTTATCATAGCTATGAAGACAATCAAAAAAAGTGACTGAAAAGAATAGTCAGGACACGTTTGAGAGCTTAGACAAGAGCGATTTGGAAAGAAATAAAACATGTAAGAGCCACATTGCCTGGAACTCGAATTGCACAAAAACAAATGGGTACGCCCCGCGGGGAAGCTCTACACGTATAACTATAAATCCTAATCTACCGGTAAGCCTACAGCGTACTATTGTTATAAGATATTACTTGGATTACTACTGTGGAGACTAGTACAATTTGAATCAAAGCAGGGAAATACGTGAATACAAACGATCATTCTCAGTTGTTATGAAGGCTGCATGTGACAGTGAATTATATCCAAAAGTATACGTAAATACGGCCACGATATACCCGGGAGGACCTGAACGATTGGGAAATATTCTACAATGTGTCTTTACAATGTGTCTTTTGACTGCTAGTACAGTACAGATGAGCATATCCAGGCAAGCGTTAAATATCAAAAGCTATTCCATTATGGGCCAAAAAGTTTGCTCTAGTCCCTATACTTGTCCATGAACTCCTTATGAAACTTTGCCAAGTCCTCAGCGTAGTCGTCGCCCGGTGCTAAAAATGTGGTTCGGAAATGCCAAGTTCCTTTTTGTTGCCCAAATCCACTGCCTGGGATTACACAAATGCCGGTCCTTTCCAGCAAATGCAGACAGTAGAACTCATCTGCGACTTCGCCCAGCTCTTCGGCAGCGGCTATGGCTTTAGCAGGGAGCGTGATTTTGGGAAACAGGTACATGGCACCTTGTGGAACCTGCAAAGTCACGCCTTCCATCTCTTGGAAGGCATTGTAGAGAACTGTCGCACGATGCTTGAGGGTGTTGAAAATGCCATTGTATTCGGCTGTAAATGTCTCAAAAGAGTCATCGCCTTCAACAGGCGGGTGGACCATCAGCTCAGTTAGAACCTGTCCAGTCACAACCGGACAAAGGGAAATGGACGCCAGCTTGTAGATGGTGTCTTCCACCTCGCTGTGGAATCCAGTCAGCTCCATATATCCTCCCCGCTGGCCACACTCGCCAATCATGCCCTTGGACGTAGAGTGGATTGATGCCAGTTGTACAAGATCGTACTTTCCGCCTGGGTTCTCTTGCTGAAGTTGGCGAAGCACTTTTTTGAACGAAACAAACTCTCCAACAAAAATGTTGGCCTGGTAGACCTCGTCTGCAATGATAACTAGATGGTGGTCAGCAGCCACACTGATAATATCACGGATGTTTTCTTCACTGAGAACTGCTCCTGTAGGGTTGCCTGGGTTGATGACAACAATGGCTTTCAGTTCAATTTTTTCTTTCGCTGTTTCAGCTATTATGTCCCTAATCTCGTTCACGTTTGTGGCCCAGCCCTTTTCTTCATCCAAATGATACTGGATGGCTGAAGAGTTGACCAGAGTCAACGTTGCTGAGTAAAGTGGGTACTGAGGGATTGGGATCAAGAAGCCAGATGATGGGCCGGTTGAGATTGAGTTGAGAAGTTGTGTTACTCCATTAGAAGCACCAGCACAGAGATAAATACGCTCGGGATCCGCAGGAAACCCGTCTCGCTTCTCAATAAATTTCGCAATCGACTTCCTTATAAAGGGTATACCTTTTGAGTGCGAGTAGGCCCCAACCGACCCAATTTCTTTGAGAAGTTCCTGCGCACGAGAAATAGCATCCTTTTTGAAAATGAGACTGGCATGAGGGCTCTCGAGCAGAGCGGGGTACTGAACTAGTGCCAGGACTTGCCTGTAGAACGTAATGGGGGCTTGATCCAGCTGCTGAGGGTTGCCGATATTGGCGTTGATGACTTTTTTGAAAGGAAGGGAATCTGGGTCTTTATTGAGCTGATCGCGAAGCTCTTCGGCACGGATGGCCAAGCGCCCACGGACAGCGTATTTGGCGTTGACAACGTTCTCGTTGAGTTTATCGACTGTAAGAGGGGCCATCTTGAGTTTGGTGAAGCAAGTATAATAATGAAAAGAAAACAAAGATGGCAGCGAGAGGCCGAGTTTATATACCAGTTAATGGATATTCGATTGACTCAAATTGACTCCCAAAAAAGAGTTTTGACTGAGAATGAAATTGAAAATCTGAGCAATGTTAACAATAGTGATCAACGATAGTTATCAACAATAGTTAATCGTGAACAACTGTCTCAACATATGGCCACAATGCAATTGCCCATACACTCCATAAGGCCCTGCGGAATATGCAAATCTGGAGAGAAAACGTCTGAGCCGCAGCTCATTTGCCAATCTGTGCATTAGTGCTGCATGGCTGCATGAAAATGGCAGAAAGAAGTAAGTGCATGGGTAAGGGTGGGGATTCAAAATCTGGGGATTTCTGCGCATGTCACAAGACGAATGTAGGCCTCTTCAACGTTCGTGGCTATAGATAGCACTAACGTTTACTGTTATGGCCAACAATCAACAGTAAACAATCAACAATTAGAAGTCCAAGAGCTTTTTGGGAAAAAAAAAGTTGGGAGGCTCACAGAAGCCCAGATGCGGGATCAACACACTTTAGGGAGGGCGAGATATTATGAAGGGTCAGACGAGGCCGCAAGAACTGCTGCAGCAGTACCCTTCGATTGTAGAATCACAAGCAGAGGGACAATTGCACCAAACAGCTTGTGATCAGCAACGTGTACGCCGTAGACACGGATGAAGACCTCAATTCATGAAAGGCGGAGGTGGAAGTAGAAGTGGAGGTGGGGAATTAAAGCTAGACCAACGCCATTAACGAAATTATGTGTGTTCGTGAGCTTGGCATGCTATAGTGCCCACCCGTCTTGGAAAGAATTGTGAGTTGTTTGGGGGCCTCAGCTTTTTGAAAGGCTTTCTACAGATCAACGCGACAACACTTTGAAATCGACCCTCTCTGATATGAAGTACCAGTAATAAAACTGATACGAGACACTGCTTGCAATACAGCATTTCTGAACTGCAGCTTGATCATGGCCTAAAGTCCGGCAAAGATCAGAAAAGCGGAGATGCTTTTGGCAACAAGCTGTAGGGCGAGGCCTCATGGATAGGTATGCACATCACAGGTTCACAACAGCCTCCTAGACATTTTACTGCCCTTCAAAAAGACATCACGTAAAACAAGCCCTGAAAATAACCGCAAGATATGTTAGTGAAAGGGCTAAACAGCTATGGCAGTGACAATGACGGCATTGACTCTTGGTCATCGATATGGTAACGGTGTGTAACGTACTATGCAAATCAGTATGACGGAAGTCAAGGCACACTAGTGAGGTATCGAAATTCTAGCATAGCGCACCTCGTTATCAGGGCACAAACAAGGCTATCCATGCGCAATTGATATACCGTATATCACACAGCAACCCTGATCAAGCCTTTTGCTTTGCGGTCTAAGGCTGGCGCTGAAATGGTGCTCCTAGGCCCGAGTCCGTGAAATTAATAGATTTATAAAGCAAATATTACTAAATGCTTACATACACAATCTGGGTTTCCCTCTTGTCAACCGCCACCATCACCATTAACCTTCAACTTTCATCACCATCACATAACACTAAAATGCCCGGCCTCTCCTTTGAAAACTTCCAAAGAAACCAATACCTTGCTGATAGCGGCGTCAGGGTACCTACATCTACCTCTACCGGTACTACGATTGTGGGCTGCCGCTTTGATGGCGGCGTAGTCATCGCTGCTGATACTCGTGCCACTGCAGGCGATATCGTTGCCGACAAGAACTGTGAGAAACTTCATATGATATCTCCTGACATTTGGTGCGCTGGTGCAGGTACTGCTGCCGACACCGAAATGGTGACGCAGCTGATTTCTTCTAATATTGAGCTGCACGCTCTTGAGACCGGACGCAAGCCTCGCGTTGTTACAACTCTCACAATGCTCAAGCAGCATCTATTCCAATACCAGGGACACATTGGTGCCTACTTGATTGTTGCCGGTATTGATCCTACAGGGCCTAAGCTTTTTTCAATCCACGCCCACGGTTCGACCGATGTGGGGTACTATCTGTCGTTAGGTTCGGGTTCAATGGCCGCAATGGCTGAGTTGGAGTCCCGTTGGCATAAGGATATCTCTAAAGAAGAAGCAATTTCTCTGGTCGCCGATGCTATTGAGTCTGGTATCTGGAACGATTTGGGATCAGGTTCCAACGTCGACATTTGCATCATGGAAACCGACAAACCATCCGTTCTTCTGAGAAACTACAGAAAGCCTAACCAGCGAAGTAAGAAGGAAAGATCATACAAATTTCCCCGTGGAACAACAGGTATTTTGGATACCAGCATACGTTCTGTGCTGGACGTCGTAGATATACCTTTGCTCAATACTGCTGGCGGCGAAGTAATGGATCTTGATAACTAATTATCATTGATGTAAATGTGTATTTTATAGAGCAATCCTATTCCTACCGAGCACTGTTTGAGCCTCAGTAGAACTTTTTCCAGGGTCTGCTGAATGCTTTGATTTGCTAACCCCAAATGCGATATGAATCACAATCGTTGCAATTTGTTGTTGGCCCTCCATTTCACAACAAAATTTGCTTTGGGAAGTCAAGACCACCAACATTTTCATCTCTAGCTCTGCCTCATCAAGATCTTGCCTCCTGTATATAACTGTGCAACCTTCTGGCCTTTTCGCTTACATTAATCATGATCTGGATGGGTTTCAAAGCTTATTAGACTACTCACCTCTTGCTCGTTTGCCTCTCAAAACCCAGTTGCCTCCCGCCCCAACAGTTATTAATATTCAACTACACTCATGTCAGCTATCACGACTGAGCCTTCATCTGCATCAAGTGAAAAGGTTCCTGGCCACAGGCGGATACAATCAGATGCCGGAGACTTGACTCCTCGACGCCGGCGCCGCTCTAGCAACGCTTCGTCTCACTCCCGCAGTAGCTCCACGAGCAGCATTTCAGCCGAGCCTCCGTCGCCTTCCCATCCAGCTAACGTCTTTCGTAACCTGCTTATTATGGAAGAGTCTCTTCGTGTTGAATACACTCAGCTGCGCTACACCCGCCGTAAATATACGTTGTTTGTGATGCTTCTCATTGCATCTACGCTCTACTTTGCGTACACTCTGTTCATCGACCCGTCAATCTACCGAGTGATTCATTTCTTCAACAGGCTGTTTCTTATGATTTCCCTAGTCACAATCGTCTTATTCTATATATCTGGGTCTTACACGAAAACCTTGGTTCATTCTCGCAGGTTCATTCACAATACTAATAAAGGGCTCCGTGGGTTTAATGTCAAGTTGGTCAAGATCCCGCCAACTTGGATGGAGTCCTTCACGGACATATTTTGGCATCCAGCTTACTCGAGTCGCCCAGGCCGCATCGTCAAAATAGTCCTTTCTCCACGCGCTTTCAACCCGGAAACTGTTGACGGCTGGGAAATATACAGGCAAGAGTACTGGAATCGCGAGTTTGAGCGTCGCAGGCGCAAGGCCTCCGCGAGTCCCGCGTCAGCGCAAAAAGCGCACCGAAGAACAGATAACCGGTCTGCTGCGCTAGGACCATCTGGGCCTAAGAGGCCTTCTTCGACCCGGTCGTTGCGAGCCAGCGTGGACCTGTCTCAAGGAGAAGTTGTTCCTCGGCCTCTGCGCAAGAAGCTCCCTCCTAAGCCGAGTCATCTAGAAAACGTAACGCTAAGTAAACAGGCTACGTAGGATTTTTTCCAGCCCTTCTCTGTATTTGTTTTCTGTTTCTGTTTCTTTACTTGATTTGTTATGCATTGTACGACTTGTCTACATTCTCTATACATTGTTCCAGCATGAAGCTTTTGAACTTTTTGTTTTCTTGTAAAGGCCACCCAACTTGTCACCACACACAGCATGCCTGAAGTTAGCGAGACTGATCAGTACACTTTCAAGCTATCGTCTGGAAAGATCCAGTCTGAAAATGTTTTTAAACTGAAGCAAGCTCTGGAGCGCGCCAGCTTTCTGGAAGACCTCAAGGCGACACTTATTGCCGTCAAAGCTCAGCGCGAAACAAGCACTTCGTCCTTGCAACGCTACGTTTCGTCTAGCCAAGTAGCACAAGCACACGATCTTCGACGATTGAATCTACTACGAGCACAGCTTGGCTCTGCCTTGAGCTCTTCTCATGAGCTTTCGGCAACACTCAGCTCGGCCAGCTTCGTGGCTTCTAATTTATCGTCAAAAGTGCGCCGCTTTGATCTGGAACAGTCGCGTGTCAAGGAAGCTTTGGGATATGTTGGTAACGTCATTGAACTAAAATCATCTGTTCACGGTGCGCAGGCAGCGATCGATACGAGAGACTGGGACCGTGCTGCGTGGTATGTGAACAAAGCAAGAATGCTGCCATCGGATCTCATCACGGGCGGCTTTGCAAAAGCCATGGTTCCAACTGCAGAGTTTCCTGATTATCCAGAAGAAACCCTCCTCGTGGCGTCAAAAAGCCTTGGTGACATATTTCTGCGGGAATTTGGAAAAGCAGCTACTGCGAAAGATATGGAGACTTTGACGAGATACTTTAAACTGTTCCCACTCATCGGCCAAGAAAAAGAAGGCCTGGATGTGTACGCCAAGTTCATTTGTGGAATAATAACTGCCCAGAGCAGAACACGCATTCAGAACCGGGCCGAAAGCTCATTGTTTTATGGCATTGCTATGACCAAACTATTTGAAAACATTGCTGCTATAGTGAATCAGCACGCACCTATCGTTGAGCGACACTATGGTAAGGGACGCATGGTAAAGGTTCTGGACCGTGTTCAAGACGAAGCAGATAGCCAAGGCGGGCTTATTGTGGATACTTATTGGGATGAGCGATCGGTGTCAAGGTTACTGACTGACATCCAAGCTTATTCATTTCCACACCTTGTTAATAGCTTTGCGATGAGCGCGGTCTCAGCTAGATCTACTCAGGGACGACGTGCGGGAAGTCCAGCACTAGACTACGGCCAAAACGCCCCTTCAGGCCGGCGTTCGGAAGAAGAAAGCGTTGACTTAAAGACTATTGGAGAACTTACGCGCGAGGCATCTGTTATGATGAATAGATGGTCGCTTTACCGGAAATTTCTGGGCTACAAATGGCCCGAGTATTCGGGGGAAAGCAATTCTAGCGAGTCGGGCGCCATACTTTATATGCCAGAACTACTACAGAAAAGCAGTTTTGAAAAGAAAGTTTCAACTAAACTGGGTCCAGCCTTTGAGTCTATGACCACATTTTGTTTTAGGCGGTCGGTTGAGAAAGCCCTGCAATTAGAGGAACTGCCAGATTCAAGTCAGCATTACACACTAGAGTCGCCATTAGTGACGTCGGTTGTTGAAGATGTCATGTATATTTTGAACATTGTTATTCAGCAAGCAGTAGATACGGGCGAATTTACCATCATCAGAAACGTTTTGAGCGCGATTCGACGAATTCTGGAAAGCGACTTTGTTGGTGCTATGCAGCGTAAACTGAGAGACGAAGCTCCCAGAGCAGTTTCTGGCAACACATCAAGCGGCGGTGTTACTGGTGGTAGTGGTTTGGTCAGCCGTCTGTCTACGCCGCCTCTTATTGCAGGGAATAACATTGGTCGCAAGGGTGGGGTTGTCCATGGTCTTGCGGGCCTCACCGGCCCTGACGAAACTAGGCTTCGATCCTTTCTCATTTATATCAACAACCTCCAAGTAGCCTCGGATTACACTGATCGCATCATCAAGGGTGTTCACTACGAGGATTGTTTACCATTTGAAGAAGATGCAATCACAACTAAGGAGTTGTTGGAATCGCTTGCTCGCAACTTTCAGTCGCGCTGCGATGAACTCATGAACGATAGTCTACAAGTGGCCTTCAAGCAAGTTGCTAGTGCCCGTATTCGCAACATAACCAACCACATTTTCCGAGACTCAGAGTTCATGGTTGCGCCGCCGTCCAATAAGCAAGACCACCGTACGGACATGCTTCCAGACTCTAATGGAAACACAGCCAGTGACGCATTCGGAATAGAATGGGACTCGCTCATGTCCGGATTTACATTGGTAATGGCACCGCCAGCCTATACGAAATTTATAACGCATGCAGCTGTGTTGTTGTCAAAGACGCTTGAGTCGCGTGTTTGGTCTCTTGAAGGCAAGGTCAATGAGCTGGGTGCGATTCGGCTGGACCGCGAAATCTCACGCATTATTGGTAAAGTTAGCAATGGCAGGTATGCTCTACGTGAAAAATTCATTCGAGTTGCTCAAATGGTCATGATCATTGGCCTCGATGATAGCGAGGAGGAGGAAGGTATTTCATGGGTCTTGAATAATGAAGAGCGCAGGAGGGCAAGAATGATACGTGTTGAAAGGCGAGATCAAATGCCATAGATTGGTCTGGATATATTTTTTGAATTTACAGAGAATTTAATATTAGTTGTATAAATTAGACTTGAATTTAGTGTCATTAAATAAATATAGTATGGATACATGATAATACAGAAACGACTATAGAGACTCTTGCTCAATGTTAGCCATGATAGCCTCTTCAGGAACTTGTGCTTCGTCCATGTCAACTGCCGTAACAGATTCAGCAGATACATCTAACGACTCGGGGACAGGAGCCGCTTTTTCTGACTTGGCTGCAATTATAGCTCGCAAAGTAGGATCCAGCGTGATTCGCATGCTATCTGTGATGCCCATAAATTTTGGATGCGACATGTCACAATCAGAACCTTTCGGACAAAAACCTGTTAAATACCTTGGACACATAACTTTGCGAATATGTCGTTTCTGACATTCTGGCCCTAGTTTGCAAAACCCTTTTTCGTAGCTTGGACACAATGGAATCTTGGATAAAGGATCAATGTGGAGGTAGAGGCAGTCGGGAGACTGTGTGCAAAAGCCGTTTCTAGAAAAAAATTGGCACTCTGGCATTTTGCGTAGATTGTACTCATGCAAGAATTCGCACGCATCGCCTTTTTTACAAAGGCCTCTGAGCCAATGCTTGCAAACGATCTTGTTGGAATATGTTGGATAAATGTGTTTGTCTGGGCATTCCTTGCCTCGAGGGCAATGGCCCTTGTCGTAAAATCGGCATATTGGCCGCGTAGGATCCATGCCAAAGCGGTACTCGCGCTTCAGAAACGGATCGAAAGTGAACTTCATATCTGAAGTATCGGGGTTTATAGGATTTATTGTCGTCATTTTGAGACTGCTCCAAGATGGACGGTGACGCAAATGACGTTTAACAGAAGTTGAAGACGATGGTTGAAGTTCAAGACGTTGAAGAAACGCTCTAAAATATATAATCAGATAATCATTTGTCATAGCCATTAGAAATTTAGTTATGTGTCAGCAAAAGTCTTGAACTCTGAAATTTCGCCTGTTTTGGTTCAGGACACGCCTCGTGATCACAAGCGAACTCCCTCTGATTCACGGGATTTACACCTGGAAGCCCGCCAGTCCAACCTAGACCAACCCCGAAGATTCCAAAAATTTTTAGGTTCAAAAATGCCGCTAGATACGTACTCGTACGTGGCTCCGTCGAGGGTCAATTCGTTCGTGTGTCCGCTTGGAAATCTCAAGCGAAGCACTTTTCTCAACTATGTAGATCGGCTCACCCTTGTGAGAGAGGTCCGTCTGGTAGATGTTACTCCAGATAGGCGATCCGATAGAGGTTAGTTGAATCACTTTGCACTGACTTTGACCAACCATGCCTAACTTTTTGCAGCAATGTTCAGCCCACAAGGTTATCCGAACGGAAAGGTGGTCTACGACTTCAATCTTTCGCTTGCAGAGCATGAATTTAGTTCGCTATACGATCTGGATCCTTGGAGACAAACATTTTGTGTAAGTGATCAAAATTCAGTCTGAGCTCTCCTCTAACTCGCATTATAGGTGATTGCCTTAACGACGTTTAGTTATAGTGTCGATATGAAGGGTTACGAAGAGAAACTTAAAATCCTCAAGAAAATGTATCCAGGACCTGTTATTCACAAAATTCTTGTGTTTGGAGTCCCTAGCGAAGATGCCTTAGAGGGCACGAACAATATCATACCAATTTTGTCTTCTAAGATCTCTCCGGTCACAAGTATGGGCACTGTCATGTGTGATATTACCACCGATTTCTTGGCCGAGCTAGCTGTGTTGTCCTTGGCTCGCCAAATGGGGTCCTTCAAATCGCCTGCCTTGAAAGAGTTGGAGCTGCCCTTGAAGTCTCCCAGCAGGGCATCGCTAAGCACTTCTTTCAAACCTATGCATTCACATAGCCGAAGTGGAAGCGGACTTGCATCCCCAACAGGCAGTTTTTCTTCTGTTCATGGCCGTATTGTGACTTCAAAGACAGGATCAATTTCTTTGGGGTTGTCAGATAAGGCGAAATCGAGACAAAAGGGTCGCATGCTGAAGTATTTGGGTAGCATGTATCTAATATCTGGACATTGGCAGAACGCTCTTCGTGATTTTACGGAAGCTGCTATAACTTTAAAAAGTGCACGCGACCATTTGTGGTTTGCATCAGCATTAGAAGGAATTGGCATTTGTTTGGTGTTACTTTCGTTCCTAGAAGTTCCTGTTGCCATTCCCACAATCGCACTCTCTACCTCACATCATTATTTTTCTCCAGACAACTCTAGTGAGACGCTTTCTCCTTCCTCTTCTCATTCGTCTATTTTGGCAGGCACACTATCTTCTGTTCCTCCCCCAATGTTCGAGTTCCTTCCTGAATTAACGGGTAACATATTGACATACTTTGCTCGCTCACAAAGTAGCCCTGAAGAGAGTGTACCACAAATTGTCTATTGTGAAACTATCCTGCGACTTGCAAATCTTTTAGCAATTACTAGAATGGCTGGTGGCTGGAACGCAGCTTCGCTGAGTGCTATCGTTCGGGGCACCAAGGTGATAAAAAATGTTTTGCCTGACAGCCCTTCGATAAGTGCCATAACAAGCTGGTGCAATAAAGCCTATGGCACCGATCTCAAAAACATGTCTGTACTTGCTCAAGCCAATGTTTATTGTGGACTGGCTGCCATATACTCAAACATCGGGCTGATCAGAAAACGCACCTTTATTTTACGGGATCTTCTTATCAATATTGCACCAAAAATAATGAGAAAAAGGGCGAGCAACGCAGCTGTTAACGGCATCTATTCGAACGGCACTCCTTCTGTTGATAAGCAGTTCATATCCATCTTGGATAGTGAGACCCCAAACAGCTTAGTTGATCTTCTTGACTCACTTTGCCGTGTATACGGTGCAGGTGAGATAACGTCTATAGGCAGTGGCTGGAGCGAGCTTCGAGTCTCTTTTCTCAAAACAGCATTGAATCTTTGCGAGTCGCTCCTCGATTTCGTCGGCGTCGTACATTATGCTGGTCTGCTGTTATCTACGTCTACTGATGTTCTTTCAAGCGACGAACAGCTCAAGATTTCGAATGTTATACTAAAGGCGGCCGAATCTGCAAGAACGCTAGGACAAGGACACGTTCTTGCTTCTTATTGGGATCCAAACCTACTTAGGGATATTAAGTTGGTACAAGTTAACACTTCGATTGCACCTCAATATAATACTAAAGTCAGCTCTTCAGCTGTGGACTTGTTCATTCACAATCCTTATTCTGCGAAGCGTGCATCGCTTGACCCGTTGTTCAAGGGATCTTCGCAATCCAAAAGTGATCCCATAATGGTGCAAAACGAACGGGTAGAATTTTCTGTGAAGCTTCAAAACCCATTTTCTTTCGAGCTCCACATTTATGAGCTTACATTGATAACTGAGGACGACGTCAAGGCCAAGGCTGTGGCAAAAGATATCTACATACCTGCACGCACCATTCTTGAAGTGAATTTACCTGTTGTTCCCTTGGGCGTTGGAACGCTCAAAATCCTTGGCTGCCGTATTCATGTTTCGGGCTGCGAGCCTCGCAACTTTGAGCTGATATCTAAGCGAGTGTTTTTGCAAGAAGGCAAGATGAAGCACACTGGTGTGGAAGCAGCATTGGGTCAAGGTGAAAAAGAACGCTACTTGGCAAGCACAAAGCGAAGTCTTGCGATTTCTGTTATCAAAGCCCAGCCAGTAATGGTACTGAAAAGTCTTTCTCTAAGCCAAAGTTGGATAATGCTTCTTGAAGGCGAAAACCAAGTTTTTTCATTCACGGTTGCCAACATCTCCGACGTTAAAGCCAATTATGTCAACTTGAAATTTTCGGACTCAACAACACAGCCCCTGCAAGTTGCTTTGAATAACAAAGATCTTCCTTTAAACGAGATTTATGAAGTGGAGTATTTCCTTTTCAATCGAAAGGCGCTTCGCTGGAAGAGGGCAGACACCGATAGTGGGAAAGTCAAGCCATATGCAACAAAAACCTACGAGATAAACATCCTTGGAAAGCGTGGAATGACCGACGGAATTATTCAAGTGGAGTATTCAAGTGATACAGATATTACTTCTAACCGGGCTCATTGGTCTCGGACTCTTTCAATCCCTTTGAACGTCACTGTCAACAGCAGCATTGAGCTAGGCGGATGTGACATGATTCCTCTTCAACATAACCAGATTTTTGCCGAAAGTCTTGAAAATCGCGAACTTTCCAGATATCTTGAGAACTTAAAATCTAAGGGAGTTCTTTCAGATTACTGCCTACTAGTGATTGACTTGCGCAATTCTTTTACGCAGTCGATGGAAGCTACTCTGTGGAGCTCACCCAATGTGGACAGTACTGAAGGCGACGATGCTCGATTTGAGTTGACAGTTTTGATCAATGCTGGTAGAACAGCCCGCCTTTTGATCCCCGTCAAACGCGTAGAATTCTCGCAGGACCAACTTGACAGGCCCATACCCAACTTGAGCAAAAGGCAGTATATCTTGGACACACAAACGTCACCGGAACGGTTACGAGTAATTCGAGAAAACTTCTGGTACCGCGATGCGCTTCTGAAAATGCTTGGGGGAACTTGGAACGTGGTCTCTGGCGTGTCTCGGTCAGGAATTTTAGAGCTTCGAGGTATTCGATTAAGTCAAAAGATGATAAACGTTCTACAGGTCGAAGCGGTGCGTGTAAAAATGCACGCAATTGTTGAAGCCCAAGACCAAGTTCAAAAACTTTACGGCAAAGTCAGTTCAAACAACAGAGATACGTCGTCATCTGAATCTGAATCTGTTACAAACTCTACGCTATTTAGCGCCCAGGCAGAACAAGACTTTGTCAAAATTTCAACTACCATCACCAACCATACGCATCATCCTCTTTCCGGAATTCTCCGTGTCATTCCGTCTGACCGCTATCTATCTTCGGCACTTGATCCATTGACCCATATTCAGCAATCCAGTAACGGCAACAGCAGCAGCGGTGGTGCCTCTTCAACCGCGCAGCTAAGTTCAAGGTGGGAAGACATTGAAAGCAAGATTCTGATTAATGGAACGCTACAGCAACCTATCATTGCGATCGAGCCTAGTGAAAGCTTAACTGTAAGTATTGGCGTTTTGTTTTTGAGTAGGGGTGAGTACGAATGGACGAGCATTCTAGAGGAAACGAAAGGCGCAGGCAAGCTTCGACAGCATCTTCAGCGGGATCCTATTTACATCAAGGCAATTTAAAAAACTCGAAGCTTAAGAGGCAAAATCATTAGACAGTTGATTGTTGTATGTACAGAATGAACCATATAGAATGTAAAGGATACAGTAGAGAAATATTTTGCAAACGATTTATGAACTAGGTGGGATTATAGAGCTATTGGCCTTGCTAAAATTGTTCCTGCGGCATGCAGGGCTGTTGTGATCGCACAAAATCCACTTTTCGAGCGTTGCTCTCTGTGATCATTTTTTTTCAATCATCCTTGAAACGTGTATGAATTGTTTTCATAAAATGTAAGAATCACATATATTGTGATGTACAATAGACTACAGTATAATCAGACACAGCGGTAGTATAGAGAAGACGGTTACGCATAAGCAGCAGCAACTATAAACGCTGCCAGAAATGAGCCCTTGAACGAAGGTTGCGAGAGTACATTTTCAAGCGATACTTTCTCCTTCCCCCATTGAATTACCGTACCCCCCAAATACGCAGAGCCCGGTACAGTGATTCCCCTTGAAACCAAAAACTGCGTAGTCAAGTACCCCGTCACAACTAGCATGACGAGGACTTTAGACAGCTTGCCAATCACGTATCCTGCCGCCATGCCTGTCATGCTTCCTAGCGTAAGTTGCTGGTAATTCAGGTATCGCTGGAGGCCTGTTTTTTGGCGCTGGCCTGTAATAGATGAAGGAGAATTGTATGCTCCGGCCCCGGCGTTGGGGCTAATAGTGGTGTATGGGCGGTCAGAATATGAACTGGAGCCAAGCGTTGTGTTGTTTAAAATGGACCGCGTGGGGCGCAGGTAGAGAAATGCAGTTGCGCTACCCAGCAGACCAATGCTAGATCCGAGTAGAACCGGACTATGAAAGAAGGAGCCTAGGGAATTTGAGAAAAGGACTCGAGATGCCATTTTTGTTGTTCAATTGAGGTTGAGGCTGCAAAATGACAAAGGTATAAAAACAAAGGATGCAGACAGAGAAGAGCTAATTAAGGCAGTCAGTTGGTAAGAAGAGGAAGAAGAAGTCAGGAAAGATTTATTGGGATTATTTTGGATTATTTTGAATTACTTGAGAATTTGTCCTCAATATTTTAGCTGTAAATAAATGTCAGGTTCGCGTTGTGTTCACATGGCTTGTTCTGGCTTCTGTGATTGAAGCATTTGCTGAAGCCTTTGCTGCTTGAGCCAAAGTCTAAGCTGAGAATCGGAGATTTCTTGCTTTTTAGGGCCTGGCTCAATTGGGATCGGTTATTCATTGTTACATAATCAGAAACAGCAGAGTGACTAATGAACGACAGCAGAATCGGGAAATATTCTTTGATCCAACCTCCAAATCGTTCCTGAAGCGTTCTCAAACCTTGATCTCTTCACGCTAGAATCTAAACAGTACGGCGTCAATTGCACGGATCTGATATGCGCTACTGACACACTATCCTAGACTTCAATTAGGCGCATTAGAAAGCTCTTTTAACAGCCGAAAAGCCAAAAATAAAAAATCGCAAAAAACACCGAAAGTCAAGACAATGAAATGGACCTATACCAAAACCTCAAAGCTGTTTGACTGGATTGAGAAAAATGACTCTCAACGCATTTTGCTTGATCCTTCATTGAAAGATGAAGTACTTGCCATAAAAGTCAAAATGTTTCCCTCTGAAGATGTTACGCCAGATAAAATTGCTGTAAGAATTCGACAGATGATGCTCGTATTTCAGAAAACCTGTAGATGGCTCCAATTGCAAGAACCAACACAGGAAACTGAAAAAGCGTTATTTAAGAGATGCACATATTTCTTTCGGCTAAAACGAAATCTGGAGATATACAAAGAAAACCTTGCCAAATCTCCAGTCGATGACAAAAGGCTGAAGGCTTCAGTTCCAGCTGGAAATGATAAAGCTTTAAATGAAGCCAGCTTCGAAAAGGTTCAGGCAAGAAAAGAATCTAAAAAGCAAAATGAGAAGTTTCCCTCCGGTATTAACGACACGGCAGAAATTGTCACTGACGATGAAAATGAAAACACCAGCGATAGTTCCAGCAGTAACTCTAGCAGTGAATCAGACAGTAGCCACAGCAGCAGCTCCGATGACGAATCTAGCAATAACAAAGCTTCTAGGCACAGAAGCATGGGAAGCGAAGATACCAGCGCAAAGCAACCCCCTATTGAAAATACCATGAATCATTCCGGAGTCAAGAAGCCAATACGTAAAATATTTCAGGCCGGATTCAACCCAAAAAGCAGCTATCAGAGCAATTCAAAGGCTCTCACAAACTCAATGGCACTCAAATGCTCAGTATTTCATAGTACGACACCACAGTCACGCAAAGCACCCATTGTCATTCAAGAGCACATCCCTAAAAACTCTATCATCGGACGGACTTGTCGACCAAGCGGCGTAAATGGCCTAGGTTTTGCAAAAACCGTTAGTTCTGCACCACATGTGCCTTACATTGGCTGTTTTTCTAGTACTAGCGGCAATGAAATACCTTTACTGCGAAAAGCTGGTCAGAGAATTGCTTCAATGCCTCTCAAAAGAGAAAACTCGTCGATCAAATCTCAAGTTAATTCCGTGAGTCACGATAATACATTACAGGGCATTTCGAGCTTGGAACCACTTAAAAAGCTGGCAGTTCAGAGTTCTGTAGAAAAGAACCGCAATAAATATCCTGATAACTTTAGGCCTTATGAACCTGTTGTGAATGATATCCAAACTAAGAAAGTTAAGCCTAAACTTCAAGTTATGAAGAAAGAACCGAAAATCGGAAGAACTCTTGGTTCTCTTGGCTCCTCGGTCTCCATGAAAAGTGGTGCGGAAGAACTGAAACTGAATGAGAATAGCCTTGACACTTCGGATAGAAGCGAAAATAGTCCCGGCAGCTCTGATAGCTCCGACAGGGAAGATAGTAGCTCCGATGCCAGTATCAATGACTCCCCGTGTGATAAAACTCAACCGAAGGCGCCCGCATTGTCTGTCGGGGCCAGAAATGGTGCGCTTCGTCGTTTAGATGAGCCTGACTTGAATGAAACCAATGAACACCCTGATCTGAGCACCACAATCAATAGCATTGAAAACTGTCATATTACACTAGAGCACAATGATCGACCTAAAATTAAAGTAGAAAGCGCAAACGAGAGCTCAAGCGATAGTGGGTATGGGAGCTCAAGTGATAGCTCAAGTGAAGATGGAAATTCAACTGCTAGTGACAGTGTGAGTTCAAGCGACAATGAAAGAGAAACTCTAAGCGAGAACGAGAGCGTAAATGATGCCGAAAATGAGCATAAGGGCGGTCTTTTGCTTTCGAGAATTCCCGATGGCAAAACAGATACTCTCAAGATCTCAGAGCCAACAACGCATTTAGTAGTCGAAGAAACCCTCAAGCACTCAAAAAAACGAACATTCCCTGAATCTGGCCTAGAGAATGACACGAAAGCTCACAAAATGTGTAAGAATCTGAAAACTCCGCAAATTAGAGTCTTACCCGAAAATAAATTGAAACCTATACAAGGCTCAATTGTCCGCCGTGACCGTTCTAGTGAACATGAACACGCCGACTCTCTGGCTACAGAACAGTTTGTGTCGTCCATACATGTGCTCCTCGAAGTTTTTGGGCAAACTGCTCAAGCCAAGTATGTACATGCTTCGAAAGTTCTAGAGCATGTAAAAAGCATAACTCAAATGGACGTCAAAGTACTGAGAGAGCTAGAAAATGAAGAAGTATTTCATGAAACGCAATTGAAAAAGTCAAAGCTGATGAACAAGCGACTGATTGAAAACTTGAAGCATGCGCATAAGAGCAAGATTGAGAGGCTGAAAATCAATTCTATTTATGAAGAGTCCATGCTTGAAGCCAAACTCAAGACTGAGTTTGATGCTGCACTATTGGCTGCACAAGAAATCTTGACTGGCAATTGAGAGAGAGATGATTGATTGATATCAATGGCATATATACATACATAATATTAGACAGTGCTTACAGCACCACATGTTCCGCGATAGACGCACTGATATTGCAATTATATGGAGTTCGTGACTATGAAAAATAAACCATGAGCTCTTGACATTAAATTCAATATTAGTGCATGATCAAGGTAAGTAATTCGAACCTATTTAGAAGTTTACATTCGAACTTGTCCACATCAACTCAAGCGAGTGGGCTCCAGCAGTTTCATTGAACGGGCTACCTATGAGACTTTCTGCAATCTTCCTTCTGTTTGAACTCAATTATGTCCTTAGTCACGGACATTCCACAATTGACATTCTGATTCAAGATATAATACCAGCTAAACGAGCAAGATTACCAAGACGAGCTCTGATTCTTAAACGCACACAATTCAAAAGTCAAAGAAGATGACAATAAAGGTCCAAATAATACAATAAGTATTCACAACTTTGTTTCGTTCCTTGGTGAAATGGACTCTCGCGCTGCTCTTCCTGAATTGCTTGGGCCATGCATGCCCTTCCGAGAGAACTATATCCATTTTGAGCCAAGGTATAGTTCTGCAAAGAATTGAATCATGTTTCATGTAAAGTTGAGGTAATCTTTGCAACCCCAGCTATCTCACTTGTTCACAAAATTGCTTGACTCAACGTTACTCTAGAATCCGGTCCTTCGTCTGCAAAGACAGGAAAAGCTGAGATACCTAACAGATTGTTTGCAAAGTATCAAAGATCATGGTATCAACAAAAGGGCCCTCGACTGCTAACGGGCAAGGAAAAACCTCTTGCTCATGTTCGACAAACCTACCTCAGAAACTTTGCTCAATCTCCATCTATTTACATTACAGACTCGTCCCCTGTATATTTGTCTTTTTTTCCTGGCTAGTGAAGGTGCAAAACATGCGATCACGAAATGCATAGTCAAAATCTGAAGATTAATGATAGACTTTGAAAATAGCGCAACGGTTTGCTTTGAAGTGAGGCTATAGTTTGAACCACCCTTTTGATCTGTCACAGTACGACAGTTTTGTCAACATGATTCAAGGGTTAGCTCTTCAAGGATCCCGTTTACGTTCGTTCCCACGTTGAAGAAGAAAAAAAAAACAGATTGCCAACAGCACTGACTACATAGTTCGCTCTGATGAACACTTACAACATTTACCTCAATTCGTTATTTCGAGCACGAACATTTGTACCATAGTGCAAGAAACTATATTTCATTCAACAAGCATGGCACTTCTGGAGTTCTAGACACGATGTTTAGAGGCAGCCTGTTCAGATCAGATCAAGAGTGCCAGTACTCTTAGTAAATACATGTATTGCTATGAGTATTGACTAGCTCACGTTGTAACACTGCATCATATCTTTAAACACTAGACCTCATCTACCGACGTTTATTTTGCACCCTGCATACCTTTCCATTCCCTTCAAAAATACCGCATATGATACCTCTTCGTTGTCCGGAATATGAAAAATTTCCGACAGTCTGAGCTGCCATGGCGGGAACCCATCCAAATCAACCTTCGGCCCAAAAATTATTACTACATCCGGGTCCCCAACAACTACATGTTTGAGTTCGTTTGTGATAGCCGAGATAGAAACATCTTTTGCGGTGATTTGGTTTTCTGCCGCAAGCTCTGCAAGTGTGCGCGTTAGGTCGACAATGGATTGGCGGCCGTCTTCTTCGGAGATTAGTGTTATGACGAGATCAACGCCATTGCGTTTGCGGTTACGGCTCGTGTAACCTGTCGTTTGTCTGTTCGAAGTAGATTTGTTGCTGCTGCCGCCGTCACTGCTACTTTTTTTGTTGTTGTTGCTGCTGCTACTACTATCGCTGCCGGAACTTCGCGCGCGGTCCGTCAACGGTGGAACGTTAAGTCTGAAGCTTGGCAGAGCGGCCGCACCAAAATAGCGCTCAAGGTTTTTTTCAATGTGCTGTTTTATTTCTCGTTTCGATAGATCTTTAAGCACGCCAGTACGCTCATAAACCGTAAGCGCTTCGATGTCAGCGCCCAGGCACCAAGCTGCAAGCTCACCTGTTTGATCGAGGAGGCCGTCCAATCCGCCGCCTTCCTCGTGCTCTCTGAAGCGCAAGACGACTGCAACATGTTTGGGCACTTTTTTGAGCGACAGCACGTCTTGGCGGATGAGCTCGGGTGTTTTATTATGATGGTAGCTGATTTTGAGCCATCGGATTTGTAAACGATGAAATTCGTGAGTGAGGAACTGTGATATGGTGAGAATGAGGTAGAGGCAGGAAAGGACTGCGCTAAATAAATGGTATTCGAGAAAAGCAGATACAGCACACGGCTTTGAGGTCGCTAAAGAGGCTGCCAGCGGGGGCGGTAGTGGAGATGCCATGGATGCAGTCGATATGTGTGGGTGTGGGCGTGGGCGTGGGCGTGAGAAAATCAAGATAAAAACGAAGATGAAGATGAGAAAGAGAAGGGTTCGGGAATAGCGAGAACGATGATGGGACTGTTGGCTTCTACCCGCAATTAAGTTGAGCTTATACTGTAATGTTCAGTGCGTGAAAGACGCCATGAAATCAGGCACTGATGCAATTTGCGGTGGGCAAAGATGAAGACGATGGTAAAATCGTTTCGTGTACTGTCAAGATTTTGAGTAGGGGTTCTAGTGATCAAAGTTTGATTTTGTAGAAATAATTTTTCAGAAAATCTCCAAACACGTTTATATGCGGAAACTAGCTTCATGCAAAAAATTAAAAAAGATAAATAGATGATGAAAGAAAGGTTACGAACAAAAGTTACAAACAAATTTAGCGCTGCTGAATGTGTGAAATCCATGAAGGATCATGCATGTCCAATGCTGAACACCGCATCGATATTTAGTAATAAATAATTAGTTGTTGGATCCAAGAGCTAAAGGAATCTGCTCTGTTCGTCCTTTAGGAAGAGAGAGAGACGTAGTTGACGAGAAATCGTGGTTAATTTGGCCTTTGAAGTGTGAGGACCCCATAAGAGGACCAGGATTTTGTGATAACCGGCCATCAGACGAAGGCAGTTGCAACTCGTATTGGGGAGGGTCGACCCAGGACGGGTGAGAAGAGATTTCAAAGAATACAGGTGAGGGGGAATTGGCACGGGATTGTGGGTGGGCTGAGGAAAGGCTCTGAAAACTTTCTGAAGTCATAGAAGAAATGTTACTGAGGTTTGGCTCAATGCCGAAACTGATGTTTCTGAGCTGAGATGTCCGTTTAGGATTGCGCTTTGGGATACCGAGTTTGAATGAGTCGGTCAGTGGAGACGGGATATCGCGAAGGTAATTATTAGGGTTCGTGAGGTGATACGATACTGTTGCAGAACTGCTATCGTTTGACAGAGGAGAACCGAATCCATGCATGAGCTTGCGCTGTACCTGAGCAACAACCAAGCGTTCCTTTTCCAGTTTGCTTTCGAGCTGGCGGACGCGATCAGTAGATATCTTGGAATCGTGATCTTTCCTCTCTCGCATTGAACGCAAAGCTTCGCGCAGCGCATCTCGCTGGGTCTCGATAGACTTGATCTTATCAGCTGTGGGGCCGTGGCTCATGCTATTTTCTATAGAGGCCGTCAGCTGCTTGTTCTTGATTTTGAGCTCTTCGTTCTCCTTCAAAATGTCAATAGGGTCTCCAGCAGCTGCCAAAATTTCAAGCTGCGATCTGAGCTCGTGAGACATTTCATATAAGTGTTCTTGCGGTTTGTTATCTGTTTTGCGCTGATCGTTTTTTACAATAGCCAGCTTTTCTCGTAAGCTTTCCTTTTCAAAAATGGCGTGATCTAACTGTCTTTCAGTAGAGGCCAATCGTGTTTGTAGGTCTACGGCATCATAAAAGGGTTTCAAGAAAGCGGGATTGTTGTTTTCTGAGTACAACTTCTCTTCCGCAATAAGCCGTTGGCGACGTTCAACGTCAAGAGTGGTTTGCATTTTTAGTACAAAATGTGCTCTTTCACGAGGGTGCATAAGAAGCTGTTCTGCATCAATTTCTTCTAAGAAATCAGACTGGACGTCCAGATCAGATTCTGGTAAACCCAGCTCGCGCCGAATAGAATCAGCCAACTCACAAGTTACTAGACGCAATTCATCCATCAAAGA
Organism: Geotrichum aggregatum; assembly: GCA_030564925.1. Taxonomy (NCBI): domain Eukaryota; kingdom Fungi; phylum Ascomycota; class Dipodascomycetes; order Dipodascales; family Dipodascaceae; genus Geotrichum; species Geotrichum aggregatum. The sequence goes on along the minus strand of JAJMAH010000121.1, from coordinate 29,360 downwards.
TACGTTTCGTTGTTTGAGTCTGTCAATAAGTTCTGTCTCTTCCGAACATAGAGCCAGAGATAGAGAGGACGGGCCTGAGTTTGGAGGTGTCAAGGGAATACTGTGAGAATCTTGAAATTGACCTCCAAACTTTGTTTGTACAGGTGACGGTATTTGTGTTGAGTTTATCGGCTTCATCATTTCAAGAGGCAAAGTCGATTTATCTAGCATCGGCTTTTTCGGCTCAAAATTAGGAGGTGCTAAGAGGGCACTAACAAAGCCGAGAGAGGGACTTCGGAGCCCCGCTTGCATTGGTGATGGCATTTTCGTCGAATATGTCGAACCTAACATCTGAACTGGCGATGCCGACCTATCAATCATAGTATCAACAGCTAGCTCTGTCTGCATAGCTAGTCCATTGAATGGAATCAGAATAGGCGAAACAGCACGCGATATTTCACGTTTTGTATGAGCAGAAATTGGGGATGTAGAGCGTGACGTTTTCAATCTCCTAGGAGGAAGACCATTCATTGAAATGGGAGATGTAGAGCGCGAAACCTCAAGATTTCTTGTAGCAGTAAAAGATCCCCGCTCTTGCGCAAGGGGGACTGGTGATGTACTTCTATCGACATAATCTATTTTGGCCACAGCCATATGAGTAGTACCAATTGTGGCGCCAGGCTTCGACTCAAAACTAGTAAAGGGCAAGTTGTGTGAATTAGATCTCAACAACATATTCCCTGAAAACCCTGAACTACTCACATTGCTTGACCAAATAGCATGTGTTTGCATTGAGCTCGTAGCAGTTGACGACGAAGAAGGAAAATATGAAACAGATGGAGAGGATATTGATTCTGAGGCAGGCGAATCGGGGTAATGATCTTTACTGGGAACGTTGTGAGGGATGGACCCAGTAGGGGAAAGTCTTGAGTCTGGAAGAGCCCCTAAATCGTTCATAGATGACAGTTCTCGGTAATAACCACTAATGGTCATTGAACGGCCTTCAGATGGCGCAAACGCACTACTTTCAAATTGTTGAGTACTTGCTGGTCTCAGAGAAGACATGGAGCGAATTTTAGGAAATTTCCGAGGAGTTATAGGCTGGGGCACGTAATTTATTGGGCGTGCAGGATTCGAGCCCGGTTTCACTCGATGGTTTCCCATAAATAGAGGAGGGTGTGCATTTTCGGGGGGGTGTTCAAACCTACGAGCACTTGCAGCGTTGCGGCGATAGTTTTGAGGAACCTGCGTAATCTCGCCAATGTGGTCTAACGTTGGAATAGCGGTTGTATCGAAATTGGTGATGCCTTTGTTTGACGCAAATTCAGAAGGATTAGACAGAGGATATTCGGGAATAGATTCGCTTCCAATGGAACAACCTCTGTTAAGTTTACGCGAAGCCAATGAACCTCTATGCCCTCCTGAAAGGCTGCGAGAAATTTGACGGGGCCTGAAATTTCCCGCGTTTGTAGGTGGAGAATAGTAGTTTTGTGGCTGATAGGACATTCCTTGTCTGTATCCAACGTTCAAAGGCGTACCTGGGCCAGGATAAGCAGATCCGGAGTTCCTGGGTCCAATGCTAAAATCTGACTTTGAAAAACTAGCAGGGTTTTCGGGCATGAGTACACTGCCGTCCATTTGGTTTTGTAATTGGGGCATGACACCTGAGCCGGGTTTAACATGTGGTCTATGTTGTGAGGGTTGAAGCATGTTGGAAAAATTGCAAGAATAGAGGTAGAAAGAGCATTAAGTACTAAACTCGTGTTGAGGGCTTGCTCTAGCCAAAAGCGAGTAAACTGCCTTATTATTATACTGAACGGCAACAGTAGGTTGCGGTTTGCGTGTTTTAGAGTCGAGGAAACAACTTGAGACAGCCTAAACCTCTGACGAAAAAGGTCATATAGAATCTTATGAATCAAGCTTAAGTTCAAAGAAACGAGCGAAATGGCAAAAATACAATGTGACTTGAAGCGAGCGTGAAGAAGAGCTTTCAATAATTCTTGGAGACGTCTATCAAGATGAGCCTGTTTTGGCGGTTTCAATACGAGAAAATAACTGAAAACTTGAGGGAAAGAAGAAAAAAGCCGGCAGGAGAAGAGTTAAAGAAACAATTGCAAACTCAGCACACCTCGCAAACCTTGAATCATAAATTTAATTCAAGCATTGAACCTAGACTAAGAAGCTCAGCGAATCGAAACTCTATACGTGAATAGATGAGTTGAATGTTCCACTTGCCTGTGACGTAAGTCAATGAGAATAAGGGCCTTTTATGAGAGATAGAAGCAAACACGTTGGCTTTGACATGCAGCTATATATGTTCGAGGTTTCTAGAGGTTCTGTCAGTAATAATGCTGAGCACTAAATGTGTTGTAGTGCTGGTTGTTGTGATTATGACCATGTCCTATTTGTGAACTGTCCATGCTTGTGTGTCCCAGTCTGTGCTATAATTACACACAGAATTATGACACAAGCATGAATATATTTGCACTGTGACTCTCATCTCATGGTCGGTAGACTAGACTAGTCCAGTCCGGCAGTAATAACTCAATGGTGCACACAGAACAATGCTTGACCTAGCCACTGATTGACACTGTTTAGCGGTGCCACTGCCACTCGTTAGTTCATGTTTCAATTGCTTGTCTCACAAGCCATACTGCGACTACTGCTTTGTAGCCATGTTGAGGTAAGCATAAGTTCGCTTTTCCATAAATGTTCATTAATTCGAGTAACGGGAGCTACTGTATATTAAGCCAGTGGAGTTTTATGGCCGTATGTCTTGTCAGACATTATGAATCTATGAGCATCTAGGAGCTGACGAACAGCTATGGACACATCTATGGACTACTGAACGGTTGTGCACTTCAAAAAGTGGACCCACGAAATTTTTCAGCCGTGTATCATGTGACTAGATCTAAAATTTTCAATTTTCACGTTCCGTCCCAAAGAAACTTCGCCTTTTGATTTGAATTGATTACCTTGATCTCAGCTGTTCCTCTGACTTCAATAGAGCCCTACAAAGCTGTTACTTCTCCTTCAGCATGAGAAAAGATAGCAAGCAAAAGAAGAATATCCAGTTGCCTGGAAAGATCCTTGACGAGCTCGCTGATGACACAGGTAAGCAAAAGCCAACCAGCTAACACTTAGTTCAGCCTACTAACAGATAATGTAGGAGATATTGTCGATGCAAGATTCCTTTCTGCTTCCAGCACACACAAGAGAAAGCGGAATGATTCCGGAATGACTAGGAAAGATAAACGGAAGGAAGATCGCAAGACAAAAAAGTTAAAAAAGTCCATCAATGCAACCACTACTGAAGATGAGCCTTTACATCAAACGTCTAGCAAAACTAAAGGCTCAAAACTAACCACAACTCTCAAGTCGGCAGTGGCAAACGGAAAGCCAAAGAAAGCGGTCAAATTTACAGATTCACAGATTTTTGACTTCGACGCAGAAAAGGCGCCTGGGCATCGCACGGGCTTAGCTAAAAGAGCAAAACTTAACAAAGCAGTGTTGGACGACAGCAATTCCGAAGGCGACTTTGGCTTTGATGATGAAGATGACTTTTCTGGATTTGGGTCTGATGAGGATGACATGGAAGCGGGGAGCCAAACTGTTGATGACACATGGGCTGCATTGAAAGCACTGAAAGACAAGAAGAATGGGAAAAAACCTGCTAGTAAAAAGACCGATACTGCTGAAGATGTCATGGCTGCTCTAAAAGCTGCTAAAGATGCTAAAGGTGTTAAAGGTGTTAAAGGTGTTAAGCCAAAAAATCCAAAGGTTAAAAAATCCGAATCAGCTGAAGATGTCATGGCTGCTCTCAAAGCCGCTAAAGATGCTAAGAAGTTGAAACCAAAAGTGGAAACGGCTGAAGATGTCATGGCTGCGCCGAAGGCTGCAAAGGACGCCAAGAAGCTGAAATTGAACTTAGAAACTAAAAAAGAAAAGAGCTCAGCCAAACATCTTGAGACTGAGGCAGATGTTATGGCTGCTCTCAAAGCTGCTAAAGCCTCTAAGACTAAAAAGGCTGTAGAAGTGGCATCAAAAACTAGAAAACCAGACACTAAAAGCGCTAGCACCAGTCTAGCTGATCTGATTAAGTCTCGAAAAAGTAAGGGTGCACTAGATACAACGGATCTATCAAAGAAGAAAAAGAGCAATGTTGTGCTCACTAAGGAAGAAAAGCGAAAGCTTGAGCAAGATGATGAAGATATCGACTATTACACTCGTATGCTAGGCATGAAAGACAGGACCGGCAAAATGCCAAAGGCAGAGGGAGAGGAAGATGACGGATTGGATGGGTTACTAGATGGGCTAGATTTGGATTTCGGTGATGGTTATGACAATTTAAGTCAGGATAGCGACAGTGAAGATATCCCCGACTTGGTTGCACAAAGCGATAGTCATTTCGTCTCAGCAAAAAAAGTTATAAAGGACGCAAATGTTGGGATTCATGACTTGCCTTTTTCATCTGATGATGAGATTGATTCTGACGATTTTGACTCTGATGTTGACCTAGAAGGTCTTGAAGACGACGAGGATGATGAAGATGTTGAAAACATTGACGACGAAGATAAAGGTGAAGATGAAGAGACTATAGACGACGTTGATAGCAATGGCGACAGTAGTGGCGAAAGTGACGGCGAAAGCGAAGAGGAAACACCGAAAAAAGAAAACCCCTACGTTGCTCCCGTATCGGCTGGAAAGTTCATTCCTCCTGCTGCCCGCAGGCGCATGGAAGCTTTAGGTGAATCGCACTCCGAAGAGCTGACACGGCTTCGACGTCTTGTGAAAGGTCCTCTCAATAGACTGACTGAAGCAAACATTGCATCTATTGTTCAAGAGCTTGACACACTATATTTGCATCACCCACGGCACCACCTAACCTCAATTATCACATCCATTGTAATTGATAGCACGGCCCTCCAAGGAACTCTGCTCGATACGTTTTTGATGGTTCATGCAGCTTTAGTGACCGCCCTTTACAAAACCAGTGGTCTAGAGTTTGGTGCACACTTTTTGCAAACTCTAGTTGAATCATTTGACAAATACTACATTCAGGCTGCCAGCTCAGATACAAAATCGTTCAGTAAAGAGGCAAACAACTTGTTGTCTCTTCTCGCTGAGCTCTACTCTTTCCAATTTGTGTCCTGCGGTCTCATTTACGACTTAATTCGAATGTTCCTTGATGGCGAAATCGATGAAGCTAAGACAGAGCTGTTGCTCAAGCTTGTACGCTCATGTGGATCTCAACTTCGTTCAGACGATCCTGCGGCTCTCAAGGAAATTATCCACCAACTCCAAGTCTCGGTTTCTAAAACTGACCCCAAGGCGATTAATTTCAGAACCAAGTTTCTAGTTGAGACCATTTCTGTACTAAAGAACAATCGTCAAAGCAAGGCAGCCGTTGTATCTGAAACTACAAGTGCAGCCAAGACTAGAATGAGAAAGTTTCTGGGAACTATACAGGGAAAGATGTCTGAACCAATGTCAGTGTCACTTGATGATATTCGAAATGTTGAAACGCGTGGAAAATGGTGGCTTGTGGGTTCGGCTTGGAGAAAAAGTGGCGGCGCCAATAGCAACAAAAACGGTAGTGGCTTGAACGATGAGGACGAAATGGATCTAGCAGCAATGGACGATATTCTTGAAAACGCTGAGCCTGATTGGATGGAGCTGGCAAGAAAGCAACGCATGAACACTGACGTTAGACGTGCTGTGTTTATTGCGCTCATGAGCAGTGAAGACTACGTGGATGCGTGCGACCGTCTGCAGAGACTGAAACTACGTAGCAAGCAGGAGCGGGAGATCCCAAGAGTTATTCTCCACTGCTGCTGCAACGAAGAAATCTACAACCCGTTTTACCAGGTGGTTGCTACTCGTCTCTGTGCCCAACGGAGCATTCGAAAAACGTTCCAATTTGCTCTTTGGGATTTTCTATCAGATCTTGAAGGTGGAACTCGTCAGGAAGAGGACGACGACCTCGACATAGACCGCGAAGAACAAATGGAAAAACTCAAAAGAAAAGGTAATGCGGCAGCCAGTGACGCTATCACAGACGAGCAAAAGCTGCGTAAAACAGTGCACATGGCTCGTCTGTATGCTTCATTCGCGGCAGAGGGAATCACTTCTTTAGATATTCTCAAGACGGCTAATTTCGTGTCACCATCAGCAGAGACGCAAATCTTTCTGGAGCTTTTCTTCATTACGTTGTACACTCTGTTGGCTTCGAAACAATCAAGCAATCAAGGCAATACCAACCGCAAAAAGATGAGTTTCGGAGAATCAATGTTCCAAAAACAGAAAATTGACGAGAAAGGGCTAGTCCAGTTGCTAGTCAAGACGTCACAAATCACAGACAGCTCAGGTGTTCTCATGAAGAAGATTGATTATTTTGTGCAGAAGAAGCTTCTCAAATCGTCTGCCATCACTAGCGCTGCGCAACGTGAAAAGGTTGAGTGGGGCGTTAACATTACTTCGGATGTTATAGATGAACTAAGCTCCAAGTCTGCACTCTAATTACTATATACATCTTAGAGTAGATGAGTTTGCAAATAAATTAGCCATTCTGCAATCATATCCAATTTTTACTCGGTGGCGTTTACGAGCTAACTAACCGATCTAAATGTAAACTGATCCCTTAGAACCTAAATACTAAAGAGATTCTGATATTTTTAACCGTTCAAATTCCAGCCGCCTGAGCTCAGTGCTGCTAAGCTTGTCTTTCCAGTTATCCTTTTCGCTGCCGGTTTCGCACCCGAGGACATCAATCTCATAGATAACTAAAGGATGCCACCCTTTATCCGTTCTTATCTTATTAATGGCAGCAGCGCCTGCCCGAGTCTCTTTGCTAATCACCAGGGCATCAATATTTTCCACGGTGCCAGTCGGTCCTGCTACATCATGTATCATGTGTGGCTCAACCACGAGAGGAGGGAAAACGTAGTTCAGAAACTCTTCCACACCATTTCGTCGTGCCATGTATGATTCCATGACCTCAGCATACTTTTTATTGACCAGCAACTCAGAGCCTGTTATTCCGACTATAAGTTTCTCTTTCGCTAAAAAGCCTCCAACTGTTAGCAGAACCCTGTGTCCATCGTGAAGGTGATCGAAAGTCCCACCCACTTGATCAAGATGTTCGGAGTTAGCAAAAGTGAAGCAAATTCCTAGAAAAATAACTATGACTTACAGGCAACGACGTCGTGTTCCCACTCGCCAGCCGTTGGTTTCCCTGAATTAGGTATTGAAGGCTCCTCAAAGTCCGTATAGTCAAAGTTATTGGCTGCTACCGGCTCTTCCATCTTGACGATAAGCACAGGAAGGCCAAGCATTCTAGAATTATCAGGCAACAAATATCTGAATTCGTTCAAAAGGTCTTCCTCTTTATAAAGACGTTGTTAGTTAGCTTTCGACCTCTATCAATACAGTCAAGTGTGATCATGATGCGATTGAGCTTACCATATTTACCGGCGACGAGTACTTCCCAGTTTTGCTTTCGCGCTAATTCAAGGTTTTGGCCATCCAGGAGCACTCTGACTCTGACTCTTGTTCTGTCTGTTTTGCGTGCTTCGTTTTCTGCCACGTCGTAAAATGAGCTGACAGTTTTTTGCACAGCAGCCACTGCGTTTTCAATTTTCATGACTAGAATATCAAGGGACCCATAAGACATCGTATTGTAAAGAGCTCTGTTTATGAGCGATCTGTATGTTTCGCCAATGAAATGGCAGTTTGACCCCTCTACGAGGACCAACGTAGACGTATAGAGCATTTTGAATATCTCTGTGCCTTGTGCTTTTCCTTCTTGCGGCTTTCTGCTTTGTACCACGCTATTATGTATGTTTGGCTTGATCAAAAGTAGCAAACAAAGCTCTTGGAGAAGTCAAAGAGGCAATCTCAGCAATTGAAGTGAGAGATGTGGCCAATAAAACAAGTAGGAGTGTCAATGAAGTCAATCAAAATGAAGGGTTGAAGCCCAGGATTTAACCTTCTAATGTTGATGGTGGTGGTTTAATCAACTTTGACGAGGCTCAACAATCCAAAAGTGACGGCTTTGTGGGGAAGGCTCAGGTGTTCTCAGAAAAAGTGAAGTGCCCAAAACTTGAATACTTTTCTCTCATACGGTCTTTTGCGATACACTGCTACACCACTATATTTCTATGCATCTACGAAGCTACACGGCTACACATGATAATACTGGATCATACAGAGCTACATGTTGCTATACAGGTGCTGCCTCCTCCAACCACGCTAGGACTTGACGACGTGTTCAGGCTCGATATTGATCTTTGTTGGGCACGTGACCGTTTGTGTCTAAAAACTTTCAGAATTTCACACCTTTTGCACCTTCCACACACCTTTCTCACGTCCAAAACCCACCACATACCGGTTTGAGCATGGAATCAGTAGAAGAACCACCTTCGAGACTGGCTGAGCTGTCTTCGGTGAAGGAAAGTTTAGAGGGAGTATCTCAGCCTGTTCCTAATGCAAAAGAATACGTTACACAAGCTAGCCCTTCTTCGCCGCCACATGCACATCTACCTCAACCACCTCAACGATCCATTGAACACCCTGATAGGCGTCGCAATTTTGAGCATCTAGACCCACAAAATCAGTCTTCCCTTTCTCGAAGACCCGCAAAGCCATCTAGCGTTTATATTTCTCATGATGTTGATCCAGATCGATATATAGAACGCGTGAGGCAAGCGCGTGAGCGCGAACTCGAAAAAAAGACTACTAGCGTGCCGAAAAGGTCGAATGATCCAGCCCAGGAGTATCTTCGGCTCAAAAATTTGAGATCTGGTGGTAGATTTGTTCCACTAGGCAAGCTAAAAGCGCTAGAAGCTCAACTAAACTTGATCAAGGATCCGAAGGACCAACAGCGCGCTGCATGGGAGTCTTTGCGCAAAGCTATCAACGGTCTCATCAACAAGGTCAACTACGGCAACATCAAAGACATCGTGCAAGAAATCTTTACGCACAATCTGATTCGGGGTCGCGGTGTTTTTTGCCGTAGCATTATGAAAGCTCAATCTCTAGCCCAACCATTCACTCCAGTTTATGCAGCTCTTGTAGCTGTTTTGAACTCTAAACTTCCTCAGGTTGGAGAACTACTAGTTACGCGCCTTATCATACAATTTAGACGGGCCTTCAAGCGAAACAATAAGGAAGCTTGTCTAAGTAGTGCCATCTTCATTGCCCACTTATGTAACCAACAAGTGGCGCACGAAATTGTGGCTCTAGAAATACTGTTTCTACTTTTAGGGCAACCGACTGACGATTCTGTTGAAATTGCCGTTGCGTTTACAAAAGAGGTTGGTGCTTATCTTGCAGAAGTCAGCAAAGCCGGTAGTAATGGCGTTTTCGAGCGATTCAGGGCTATTCTACATGAAGGAAATCTAGGGAAACGAACTCAGTACATGATTGAGGTTTTGTTTCAGGTGCGCAAAGACGAGTTCAAGGACAATGAAATCATTCCAGCGGAGCTTGACCTTGTTGAGGAAGACGACCAGATTAGCCACATGATAGGTCTTGACGACGAACTTAAAGGAGAAGATGGGCTCAATGTTTTTAAGTTCGATCCACAATTTGATGAAAATGAAGCCAAGTATGCACAGATCAAACGTGAAATCTTGGGTGATGACGAAAGCGAAGATGAAGGAAGCAGCGATGCTGAGGACTCTGTTAGTGAAGATGACGGAGTAGATGAAGAAGTCCCAGCTGCAACTTCAGGCAATCCCAACGTTCCTCCCATGGATATCAAAGACATGACAAATATAGAGTTAGTGAGTTTGAGAAAGACCATCTACCTCACTATCATGTCTTCAATGTCAGTCGATGAAGCCGCTCACAAACTTTTCAGGGTGGCGGTTCCGGAAGGAAAAGAAATAGAAATTGTTAACATGATTATCGAATGCTGCTCGCAAGAAAAAATTTATAACAAAACCTACGGCGGAGTCGCCGTGAGATTCTGCCTCAAAGTTCGCTTTTGGCAAAATCTTTTTGCTCAGGCATTCAAGCATTATTATAGCGTCATACACCGCTACGAGACGAACCAAATTCGAAACATTGCTACTTTATTTGGCTTTGTGTTGGCATCCGACGCTCTAAGCTGGGAAGTGTTTGAATGTGTTAAAATGACAGAAGAAGACTCTACATCTTCGTCGAGAATATTCATGAAAATCCTGTTCCAAGAAATGCGACAAGAAATGGGTCTGCAAGAAATGGCTGCTAGATTCAAAGATGAATACATTTCAGAGTATCTTGTCAATATGTTCCCTAAAGGTGATCCAGATGCCACCCGATTTTCAATTAATTACTTTACTGCCATTGGACTTGGTGTTCTGACGGAAGATATGCGTGAGTACCTCAAAAATTTGCCTTCACCATCGCCGGTCAGAGAGCGCTCGCTGTCAGGCTCTTCACGCTCAAGAAGCCGGTCCTCATATACTGGATCTTCTCGTTCACGTTCTACAGGTAGCTCTAGATCCCGTTCGATCTCAAATTCAAGATTTCCATCGAGGTCTCGATCTCCAGGTTCTGACAGATCTTATTCACGATCAGTTAGTCCAATTAGATCTCGAAGCAAGACACGAGCCTCACACCGGTCTCCTGATTTATCAAATGGTGAACCACGAAAGGGGCGGCTCATACGTGGCAGGGAAATGTCTAGAGATCGTTCTGCGTCTGTTTCTTCTTACTCTCGCTCTCGCTCTCCACCCCACTCTAGCACCCGACGGTATAGGCGATCGCCTAGCTACTCAAGGTCGCCCAGATATTCGAGGTCACCTAGTTATTCAAGGTCACCAAGTTACTCAAGGTCACCTAGTTATTCCAGATCGCGAAGTGGCTCGGGATCTCGCACCCCTCCACGCCGTCGAGTTGCTAGATCAAAGCATCTCTCGGTTTCTCGTTCTCGCTCGGGGTCTCGAACCCCACGCTCTAGAACTCCACAATCTCTCTCCCGCTCTGGTTCCCTTGATTCAGCTAAAAAGATGGAAACCAAAAAAAGAAAACTTTCACAGTCTTCACCTCGCATTAAGGAAACTGGAGGCATAAGTTGGAGACCGCGCAAGTTTTCAAGATCTCCCCCACCTAAACGCGGACACAGAACCCTTTCAGATGATCGGAAGGAAACTGCTAATCCAGTACCCGAAATCAAAAGAGAACAGGAGTATTCTCCCCCACCAACGCGCCCTCGTACATGGGCTGAGGCGGAAAGTCGGCAAAAACAACGGCTTGAGACTTCAAATTCTAGGGCCATCAGTAAGGCTGATGGTGGTGAAGAACGCAAAAAAAATTCTCTGGCTCTTACAAGCACAACCGATGAAGACGGAAAGAGACGCGCGAAAGCTGCAGACTACTTGTAACTCACTGAAATATACTTAAACCATCATGAACACTTTTAGAGTTGATTTGTGTAAAAATGAGCTCGTTGAGCTGGAATCGTTCGGTTATTCAGCCCAAACCCACAATAAAAACACCGCAACCTTTTGGGGTGGACCTTTTCGTGAAATTCTTCTTTTTCTCACGAAAATTGTATTCTCCCTTCTTCCTTCTTTCTCATAGTCCATCAATTATACAATAAATTCACAATGCTGAGATCTAGTGCTATTCGTAACTCAATTCGTCAGAGTCGCACGACTCCTATTCGTCTTACCATCAGCAAGCTGAACTTTGTGCGCGGTCTGGCATCTGAAGGTATGTTTTTATCTTTTCTGGTTTGTTTCTGAAATATCCGCGAATCAATCGATCACCAATAAGAGCTCGCTAGTTCTTCTGTCAGTATGGCTTGCAACGTTTACGTCTGGAAGTCTTTCGGACACTGAGCTCTCGGGCTTGGTTCTGGTTCTGTTGAAGACCTTTTTCTCTGGCTGTCTTGGTAATTTTGGTGGCCCGGAAGTCTGCTTCCATCCCAACCAACCATTTTTTCCCCTCTATGCCCCCTCCATGGCATGGCTTTCGACGGAAATTTCGGTGTAAGCGTGGGGCTCCGGCAAGGCTCGGTTAATCATGATTTGCCACTCTGTCTCAATATGCTAACCTTACAGCAGCTACTGAGCATGATGTTGTCGTCATCGGCGGTGGTCCCGGTGGCTACGTTGCAGCCATCAAGGCTGCCCAACTGGGTTTCAAAACTGCATGTGTAGAAAAACGCGGTAGCCTTGGAGGCACCTGTTTGAACGTTGGATGCATCCCCTCCAAGGCTCTTCTCAACACAACTCACCTTCTTCATCAGATTCAGCACGACACCAAGGCTAGAGGCATCGAGGTTTCCAGTGTTTCTGTCGACGTTGCAAAACTCCAAAAATCCAAGCAAGATACTGTAAATGGTCTTACTAAGGGTATCGAGATCCTTTTCAAGCAAAACAAGGTCGACTACTACAAAGGCAGCGCCAGTTTTATCAACGAGCATGAGATCAAAGTTGAGGCTATTGATGGTGGTGAGAATGCCACGCTGAAAGGAAAGAACATTATTATTGCCACTGGATCAGAAGCTACTCCTTTTCCCGGAATCGAGATTGATGAGGAGAGAATCGTTACTTCTACTGGTGCGCTCGCTCTTAAGGAGATTCCCAAGAAAATGGCAATTATTGGTGGCGGAATCATTGGCCTTGAGATGGGCTCTGTCTACGCTCGTTTGGGATCAGAGGTTACTGTCATTGAATTCCAGAACTCTATCGGTGCTGGAATGGATGCCGAGGTTTCAAAGCAGTCTCAGAAGATTCTTGCCAAGCAAGGTCTGAAGTTCAAGACTGGTACCAAGGTCGTCAGTGCCCAGCGTGAGGGTGAGACTGTTAGCATCAATGTGGAGAATGTCAAGAATGGCAAGGCGGAAACCCTTGAAGCTGATGTTCTTCTTGTTGCTGTTGGGCGCCGCCCTTACACCGCAGGCCTTGGTCTGGAGAATTCTGGCGTTGAGGTTGACGAAAAGGGACGTGTAATCATGGACTCCGAATTCCGTACCAACAAACCCCACATTAGAGTCATTGGTGATGTCACCTTTGGTGCCATGCTTGCTCACAAAGCTGAGGAGGAAGGTATTGCTGCTGTAGAGTTTATTCAGAACGGACATGGTCATGTCAACTATGGTGCAATTCCCTCTGTCATGTATACCCACCCTGAGGTTGCTTGGGTTGGCCAAACTGAAGAGCAGCTCAAGGCTGCTGGTATTTCCTACACCATTGGAAAGTTCCCCTTCGCCGCCAACTCTCGTGCAAAGACTAACCTTGATACCGAAGGTTTTGTCAAGTTCATTGCCGATAAGGAAACTGATCGTGTTCTTGGTGTTCACATCATAGGCCCCAACGCTGGTGAGATGATTGCGGAGGCAACTTTGGCCATTGAGTATGGTGCTAGCTCTGAGGACATTGCTCGTACCTGCCATGCTCATCCCACTTTGGCTGAGGCTTTTAAGGAAGCTGCTATGGCCACCTACGACAAGCCCATCCACTTTTAAACTTTGGATAAATAATACTTTTGTGTAAATGCAAGCCTTGTAATGAATTCGAGAAGCAAAAAGAATAATAATTTATGGAGCGTAATGAAAGCACAATTTTAGTACCTTCTTGGTGGTTTAAGCTGTCCTATAATGGGTTCCAGTGCTGTGGGTAACAAGCCAGCAGCGTCTCCTTCGAACGCCCAATCGTAAATTGGATTTTCATCAATTTCAATGTTGAACACGGCTACCTTACCGCCTCGCATTTTAACCTGCTCAGTATATCCTGCAGCTGGATAAACTGTCCCTGAAGTGCCTATGACTAGTATCAAATCCACAGGCGGCGAGCCAGATAAGAAGTCGTCTGCTTTTTTCAGCACATTGAAAGGTAAGGATTCACCAAACCAAACAACGCCAGGTCGCAATAGACCTACTCGACAAGAGGGACATGTCGGCAGCTGATCAATAGGAATCATCTTCGTACCCAGCAAATTTCTGTTATCATTGTAGTTTTGAGTGGCGCTCGCAGCACTATGCTTTTTCTTGAATCGCGGTGTAGGGCCTCCGAAAAACGCAGTAGTGGCAAAAGATTCTGAATTGGTGGCAGCAGACGACGATAGGGTCTCGTCGTCCTCTTCTTGTGGCGCATATGTATAAAGAGGTTCACTACTAAGAGCTGGAGTCAGTGGATCATCGTAATTGCGCTCCTGCGTATATGAACACGAGAACGATGTGCATTTGAGTGTAAACAGGTCGCCATGCAGGCACAGCAGTTGATCTGGGGGATGGTTTGCACGCGCAGATAGACCGTCAACGTTTTGAGTAAGCGTGAGAAAGTTCTCGTGTCTTCGAGCAAGCTCAGCGAGTGCCCGATGGCCTTTATTGGGTTTTGCTTTCAATGCTTCGTGCCGTCTGTGGGCGTAGAATTGCCATACAAGACTTGGGTCGTTCTGGAAAGCGTCTGGGGTAGCAAGTTCTATAGCGTCGTGGTTTCTCCAAAGCCCGCCGGATCCACGAAACGTAGGGAGTCCTGAAGATGCAGATAAGCCAGCCCCCACTATAACTCAGTTAGCATAGTTCCATTACAATAGCGGGAAAAAGCCTACAGTCCAATTAATGTCATACCTAGTGCTAGAATCCGCTTAGACTTGAGAAGCTGTGTCTGGAATGATGCCAGGTCGTTTGACATGATTGCGACTTGGTGTGTCCACGATAGCCAAGAAGCCCAAGTGAATAATCTAAGCTTCAGCGGAAGAAAAAAGCTTATTACGCGCTATGGTGTATATACCCTTACCCCGGTTATGCATTTTGCAGAAGGGCTATTCTCGTGGAATTTCCACCACCTAAACTTCAACCTCCAAGATTATCTTAAATTATTCAGGCAGGAATAAAGACATTTGCTTGGCTTAGCTCGATAGAATACACACTGCTTGGGGGGGGTCTTATACAATACGTTTAGGTAACTTCTTTAGCCATGTCTCTGCCGAACGAGAGGGATATAAAAACACCTTCTCGAGTGCGACTCACTCGCAACAGGACAAGCTCAGAAATAGTCAACCAGGAGCCGAAGGAAAACTATACCGAGTCCAGTAACGAAAGTGAAGATAGCGATAGTCCTAGTAGCAAACGCCAGCCGTATCGCGCCACGCCCTCTAAGGCCAATGGACCTGGTCGAGTAGACAGCGCACTGACTGCCGCATTAAGGCCCGTTTTTGAAGGTATTTACGAGCTTAGGGACTCAGAGTATGTATTTTAAGTCTTTTTGATTGGGTTTTTGCACAGTGCTAATTAGGTTATTAGGGACCAAGACGTGTCGCTGGTATTTCAGACCCTGCCTGAAAGAAGGTTGACAGCTTACTACAAAATCATTAAGCGGCCGGTATCATTGTTCATCATCAAGGTGAGTGTTTTTACAATGCACACTATGGAAAGGGTTTTTTACTAATTTTGCAGACTTCTCTAAATAACAATCGTTACTCAAACGCGCAGGGTTTTCTAAACGATGTGGCCCAAATTACCTACAATGCGCGCTTATTCAATCGCAAAAACAGTGACATATACAGCCACGCGATCATTCTGGATGACTATCTGAAAAAAAGCATTGACGAATTGAAACAGTCTGGAAAGTTCTCATCTGAGAACCTCCACTACCCCGACTTGGGGCCGCTCCCCGAAGGTTCAGACGCTGAGGAAGACGAAGACGAAGAAGACGAACAACAAGGCAATAGTGACGATGATGATGATGATGCTGATGATGAAGACGACGATGATGATGACGATGACGATGATGAAGCTGAAGAGGATGAGGAGGAAGAGGAAAAACCCATTGTACGCAAGCGTGGACGGCCCCCTCTGTACATGACCAAAAATAAACGTCTAAAGAATGATTCCAAAGAAAGTTCGGAGGCACTTGAAGAAAAGCGCAAAAAACGAGGCCGGCCCCCGACAGTCGACAAACCTCATGAACACCGAATTAAAGCTATTTTACGCGGCGTTCGTAAAACGAAAGAGCCAAAATCTTCTCGGCTGCTGTACCCGGCCTTTGAGAAGCTCCCCGACCCAAAAATGTTCCCCCAATACTATCAAGAAGTCCGGCACCCTATGGCATTAGATATCATTCGAAAAAATATCAAAAGACGAAAATACCAGACGGTAGAAGCGTTTCTTGCTGACATGAACATTATGCTTTCAAATGCGAAAATGCTGAGTCCTGAAGGAACGCAATTACACAATGATGCTATTGGCCTTCAGCAAACAATGATCAGGATTACCCAGGACGAGCTGGCAAAGCCAGACTCTGTGTATCAAGATACAGATTCAAATTCCAAAACATCTCGCTTACCACTAGATAGCATTGAACACAACGGGTCCCTGTACCATGTTGGAGACTGGGTGCATATCACAAACAAGAACGATGCATCAAAACCTACAGTTGGCCAGATCTTTCGGATATGGCAAACTGCAGGCGGGCAGAGATGGGTCAATTGCTGTTGGTATTACCGTCCTGAACAGACAGTACACCCCTTCGATAAGCTATTTTTTGAAAACGAGGTGGTAAAGTCCGGTCAGTACAGAGATCATCTAATTAATGAGATCATTGGCAAATGTTTTGTCATGTTCTTTACGAGATACCAGCGTGGGCGCCCTACCAATATTGGCAATCAAGCAGTTTATTGCTGTGAGAGTAGGTACAATGAGCACGAAAAGACGTTCAACAAAATCCGAACATGGAAAGCGTGTCTTCCAGATGAAGTACGTTCCACTGATTATCCGATGGACCTGTTTGATAAAACGAAACCTTTGAAACGTGTTGTATCACCAATAAAGCACCTTTTGCCTGCGGATGCAAAAGAATCCGACCCCAAGCCAGATCCCATTTTGGGGGCTTCTAATGCTCCGCCTATAGTTGGTGGAGTATATAGGCGACCATATGATCCCAACGACCCACCTGAACAGCCTACACCAGAAATCACAGAACTGGAGGTAGCACCAATGCAAGAAGCTGACAGAATAGTTCAGATGCCGGTGGAACAAAAGATGTATAATGGCGGCCCTATGAACCCTTACACCATGGTGCATACAAATATAAACGTAGGGACTGTGAACTCGCCTCGCACATCAGGCACTACATTTATTCACTCTACTCCTGGGTCGGCATTCAACGGCAACCTCACTATGCGAATGGCCAAGATCAACCCTAGGGAGATGCCCATGAGAATGACCGCTCCGGGGCCACAAGGCCTTCCAATGGGTGTTCCCGCGTATGCACCCCAGCAGCGACAAATTCAAGGACCTCCAATAATTGTCAAGCCAGGTATGAATTTTCAGTCGTTGGGGCCCCCTTCGCCTTACGGACACATGAACTCGCCTACGCCGCCGCCCTCTTCTCCTTTTCATGCAGGGCCAGTATACAATCCAATGCCCGTCAACAACATGCAAAGGGTCCCCCAGCAACATTACGCACTACCACCACCACCACCTCCTCCTCCTCCTCCTAACGCATTACTGCATCAGCATCAACATCAACTCCAACAGCAACAACAACATCAACAGCAACATCAACATCAACATCAACATCAACATCAACATCAACATCAACATCAACTCCAGCTCCAACTCCAACAGCAACATCAACATCAACTCCAACAGCAACAGCAACAGCAACAGCAACAGCAACAGCAACAGCAACAGCAACAGCAACAGCAACAGCAACAGCAACAGCAACAGCAACAGCAACAGCAACAGCAACAGCAACAGCAACATCAGGCCCAACTCCAACATCAACATCTTCCGCCAGGGATAGGGCCTCCGCCATTTATGCAGCATCAGCAGGTTGCGGCAGTTCATATGGTTCCCCCTGTGATGCCTAGACTTCCTTTGATGCCCATGCACCACAACATGCCTGGCGCAGTCACTATGGGCTCCCCTCATCCCCAGGGCCCAATTCCATTTCAGATGCCGCAACCCATGCCACTTCCAGCTCCGGGGCCAGTTCTCGGCTATCACATAATGGGCAATGGAGCACCACCACAACCACCACAACA
The DNA here is from genome assembly GCA_030564925.1 of Geotrichum aggregatum. NCBI lineage: Eukaryota > Fungi > Ascomycota > Dipodascomycetes > Dipodascales > Dipodascaceae > Geotrichum > Geotrichum aggregatum. The sequence goes on along the minus strand of JAJMAH010000121.1, from coordinate 11,399 downwards.
ACATCAGCTCCCACAGCAGCATCAGCTACCACAACAGCAACAGCAACAGCAACAGCAACAGCAACAGCAACAGCAACAGCATCTTCAACATCAACAACTTCATCAACATCAACATCAACATCAACATCAGCCACTATCACCACTGCCACCGCCACCACCTAGCGCTCCAGCGGGTCCTGTGGCGTCCGCATTCACATTACCCGAGCCGGTGCAAGCGCAACTTCAAAGTTCCGTACCGCCCGACTCACCGCTGGCTCAGGTATCGATTGTCGTTCAGCGACCTTCGGAGCCGGCAGTTGTTGACTATGACGAGGAGGGTGCAGAAATCATTAAAGTTCCAGCTAAACCAAGTCGGTCAGAGCTGGTAAAGATGGTTAGCTGGTTCACAAGCCCTCCGCTTTGGGTTGCGCAACGACATGTGTCGGACCCTGTCCCTCGACACGCCAAACTTCAGTTCAATAGCAATAACAGTACTAATACTGCTACGAGTAGTAGTACCGATAATAGCAGAAATGAGGGTTCTTATACGGAAGGGGAAGGGCCAGCTGCAGCAGCGTCCGCATCTGACGGTTTGAGCTTTGGAGGCGTCAGTGCTGTAGGCATGAATCCCATGGCCATCAACCAGCAGGGGCAGCAACACCACCATGTCCAGGCTTATATGGGCTCTAACGGCAATGGCGGCGTAGGCCGCACTTCGGTGGTAGAGGTGGTAGATGACCTAAAAAATAAAGCAGCGGTAACTACTACTAGTAATAGTAGCAGTGGTACAGGTACTGCGGCTGGTTCACATGTTGTCGCTCTAGGGCATAGCGCGAAGTATTTAGTCTGGAGGAAGAGGCAAGCTGCTGCTGGTGTTGCTACTGCTGGAGTTGCTAAGTTGAAAGCCTAGCTCTTCAGCTCGACTTTGGGCAAGATTCCGGAATCCTTTTGAAAATTTTGAGGGTAGCTGGACTGTAATTCTAATTGATATAGGCTACGCCTACTGGCAGTTGTAATGGCTAGCACTATAACTAAACCCTTTTTTGGAAAGCCATATAGCTATAGCACCAGTACTATATAACATAACAAGAGCGCACACTGTGCATTGGACGAGTCTATAGATTATCTGCTGAGTCTTTCATCAAAGTCAGTAGCTATATTTGGAAGAAAATTATCAAATCTCCAAACATGTCCAAACGTCCAAGGCAACAGAGTCTGGTAGACGCCATTATGCGGCTGCTACACGTGTGCAACAAGAGCCCACAATTTCGCACCTCTACAACAAGACAGCAACAAAACTACTAGACTTGAACAGTAGACTTGTCCGGTGCTAGTATAAATGATGAAAGATGAAAACACTGGTGTGACGGTATACTACTGTACGGGTAATGGTGATGCTAGACGTCGCCTATGTGAAGAAAAATAAATAAAAAAATAAAATAAAAAGAATCAGCTAGCTGAACCGGCTGGCTTTAGCCTGTGTACGGATATGTACTACCATATTAATACCAACTAGCCCCAGCCCAGACTATACGTATATACGTACTAAAATCTACCACCACACAAACAACCAACAATACCACGTTTCTGGCACGCACTGTAAAAACGAGAGGTTAAAAAAAAAAAAAAAGTTTCGGAGCGTTCCGCGTGGGTCTTCGTCAGTCTCGTAGGTTCCGCGTAGATGCAGAAACATGTCTGTAGCGTAGTGCTTGTACCAGCATCATACCCTACGTACTGGTGATACTGGTGATACTGGTGATACCTTTGGCTTGTGGCGCGTAAAGTTCTCTTTCGGGATCTGCTCTCGTGAAAAAACCCTATCAAAAACTCAAATTCTGGAAAATCCAGCCTTGGGCGATGTCGAGTTATTCCATTTGCGGAAAAGGAGTTCTCTCAAGCTTTGAAACTCAAAAGTTTTTCTGTAAAAGAAAAAAAAAGTGTTGGTGTCTAAGGACTCTCTTGTTTTCTGGATGCTGCTGCTTGGGTACAAAAAATATTTCCCAATGTTTCAGAAGCTTGTCCTTAAAACCCCCAAAAAGCTCGGCCAACCCCAAAAGGGGAAATCGAAAGAATTTGGTTGTCAAGCACAACCATGGCTCAAAAATGAAGAAACAGGAAAATCAAGAATGAGAAATACAAACAAAACTGCATTAAAAGCGCTGAAGAAAAATAAAAGGACTTAAATAGCATTCTAAATCAATATACGTACAAAGATCACCATGTATCTCATATTTAAACATTAGAGCTGGTTCCGTAGATTCCCCAGTACTGCTCGGCGTTGTAGGCACCAGCAGCTTTCCAGAGATCATTGTAAGCAGTGAAAAGGATACAAGAGTCACCAACTGTGCTCTTGATAGAAGAGATGGCAGACTCCTGGTTGGCAGAAGAAGGAACTGCAACACCGTTGGAGTCACCCTGAGAAGGCCAACCAGACTCAGTAATAAGAACAGTCTTTTGGTAACCAGCGGCATCACAGGCAGACCAGACACGCTGGATCTGCTCCAAAACCCATTCACCAGAGTCGCCAGCAGTAACACCACCATCGAAAAATGGATGAGCGTTAACAGCCAAGTAGTCAGAAAGAGCACAAAGACCAGGGTTGTTGATAACAGCAATGAAGGTATCGACAGAGACGATAGATCCGGTGTATCCATAAGAAGCAAGGGCAGTTCTAGCGGTAGAAACGTAGCCGGCAATTTGAGAAACGGTGGCTTCACCATTGTTGACAAGTTCGTTTCCAATAGAGATGGTGTGGACGATGTCCCAGCCGTAGCTGGAAACAGCGTCGTTGATGGTAGAAAGACCAGCCTCAATAGCGGTAACATCGTAAATACCAAGGAAGACCTTCTGGCCAGTACCGAGGGCGGCAAGAACGTTAGGGACCTGGTCGCAGTCAACACCGTAAATTCTGATAACAGAGTAACCAGAAAGAGCGGCAATATCAGCCTTGACCTCATCAGCAGTCTTGCAACCACCGACCTTGTAAGGAGAGTAAACGATACCCTTGGCACCGCCATCAGAAGAGCTAGAAGAAGAGCTTGAGGTTGAGGGTGCGCTCGAAGTAGAAGATACTGAAGTAACTGCTGAAGAAACAGCCTCAGCGGCCGAGGAAACAGCGGCAGCAGAGGAAACAACAGCGGCAGCAGAAGACACAACAGCGGCAGCAGCGGTGGTAGGAGCAGCAGCAGCGGCATCGGCACCAGCAGTTACGTAGACGGTAACGATTTCTTGGGGCTCAGCTTCACGCTTGTGCACGTTGTGAACGTGGATAGGCTGGGCAACAGCGACAAGGGAAGACATGGCCATGGTGGCCGCAACGGCAAGCTTAGTGTTGAAAATCATGGTTGTGTGTATAATCTAGAAGGAGGCCTGCTCTGGAGCGGCAAAGTGTTAGAATAGAAGGCCAATTGTTGTGACGCAACATACATACCACTTGAAAAAGACGATGGAATGTATCGGAAAAGGGGTTATGGAGCTGTGAAACTTCGAACTGTAGGGGGAGTAACTGTTAAGGAGCGTGAGTTACTGTCTGTGCGTTTAATGAAAGTGGTGTCAAACTCTGAGAGTGCGAGACGAAGGAGCGTGGATGTAGACAGAAGGTGCGAAAGAAGGAGCGAGAAAAGGAGGAAAAGAAGAGGAAAAATGCGGATTTACAATTGGTTTTATATTTTCCTCGTTTTTGCTAATCGTTTGTGTTTTTTCCTGAATATTTCACGTTCGAAGGCCTTAGTAGCCACTTATAGGGGAGAAAGAGAGAATTTGAATATTGCGCAAGTGTTAGTGTACTAAGAGTGTACTGTCACATTCTGTCAGTGTAATCACATTCTGTCAGTAACTTTTGGTTAGAGAGGGTCAATTTACGGAGTCTAGCACTCTCTCTTGGCTCGATCTACGCGATATCGATTTTCATCGTAACCGAAATCTCAAAAAAGTGGTCTTTCCCCAAGTATTTTTGCTGCATAACTAGGTTACCACTTACTCAAGGCTAGGCGAGATCTCACCACTCTTTGGCTTAAACCATTTTTCAACCAAATGCAAAAATCTAGGTTAAGCATATATATATATCACAACTATAAGCCAAGATCTAGACGTCGATGCTGTTGTGATTACGCATTCTAGGTGCCATGGAGACCAGAGTATAGCCTATTTAGGTAACAGCACTGCTTTATTGAGCGATAATATTAGGCTGATTTGGGACGTAAGTCTGAAAATCAAAGCGGAAAAAGTAACGCTTTCTTTTCTTCTTTCTAGTCTTATTTTGTCTAAGCATAAACGCTAGATTTGGTGTGTTTAGCGTGTGCCGTAGGTTTGTTGCATTTAAGGTGCTGTGCATAAACGTTGATAGCACGCACTAAAGTCGAGCCGCAAACTGAACATACAAACTCTCCATCTCGGCTCATACGAGACACTTTCGAGGGTCTCGAGACACCTGCGAGACGCATAACAGTAATGAAAAAGCTGTATACGCTGAAAGCTATTGACATCTCGGAAAGTTTGGTAACGGTATACGTGTACTGTCAGTGTATCAACGACAACCGCCTAAGACTGGCACTGAACTTCACACTGCCAATGATACCTATGTAAAAGCCTCAAGACTCGGATCCAGGGCATGTAATGGAATAATTGGCTGATAGTGGCGACCACTTGATCAGTTGAATAATCACTGTATGCTAGTAAAGTACGTGACTCGTGAAATGTTGTTCTGGTAGATCAAAACGTCTTGTGCGCGAAGCTATCTAGCTTATGCTAGAGCTATCATGGTAGGCTTGAAAAAAACCCAGCTTCATTCACTACCTGTAAACTAATCTACTTGGCGAGTCTAAGCTCTTTTCAGCTCGCCAAGCACGTGGACATGCCGGTTCGCATTTTGGGGGTCACTCAGCAGCTCACGCTGTTGTCGCTGGCTGTCATCATATGTGGGCAGGTTGGTCTCGCCATGCTCGCTCTCGCTATCCACCCCCTCGTCGTCGTCTACATCTGAAGAGTCCTCATCACTCTCGTCCGTGTCTAAACCCTCCAAATCAAGATTTGAGGTAGCAGTTTCCGGCACATTGGACAGTTCGGCATTGCGCCGGGTATTGGGAGGGCTTCTTTCTCTGCGTATGCTATCGAGACTGAAGTTGTAACCGGTCGGGCCTGCTAATGACGACGACGGTGATCCCCTAAACTGGTTTAGTCCTGCACCGATTCCGCGTCGCGCGCTGAACAGTAAAGGCCGCGCATTAACTGTAGCATTAACGGCTGCTGCATTTAACAGACTGGCTGTCACAATGCCGTATTGCATTCCAGCATCAACAGCGCTATGAATTTTTTCCGTGTCAATCTTCTTTTTAACTGTATCTATGGCTTGCTTGCCAAACCCGCGAATATCCTCCACCATTGCCTCAATCTCCTCCTCAATATTCTCGGGCCCGCTCTCGCTAACGCTCGGCGTAGATGCCCGCGCTGAAATTTGCACCACGGGAGTTGTTGCGCGCTCTACGGGTGTTGCGCTTCGTCGCAATCCACGACTGCTCAAACTTCCGTTGTTAGACCTGGCAGTCCCAAAGGACGCTTCGTATCCATTGGTACGGCCATCTAAAGCAGACGAGCGCACTGCCATTTCATAGCTTTCCTCGTCCACGAGGGTGTCATTGTCGGCTGAGTTAGAAGCCGCCATACCGGAAAACGGAAAAGCTAGCCCTCCCTTGCCCACGTTCGATCGATACCGGAAGAGGTAGTCGGACAAGCAAAACTGAATACTGTATAGGATCGAGGGAATCAGAACAAAACTGATCAAGTGTCGTAATGCTCGAGATGGAATGATGGCGGTCCACCCAAACAAGGATTCGCAAAACTGGCTCATTCCAGGTGAAAAGCCTAGACAGACCTTGATCACCATGAATCGCACAAGGAACACTGATAACGCCAAGGCCGCAGTTTGTTGGCAAACCCATTGTATGCGTACAGGAGTCCCGTAGTTGCCGCTTTCGAAACCGAAATCTGTTTGGGTAATCTTGTCTGCGTTACCTCGAGATTCGCCGAAAGCGTCATGAATGTGGCCTGGAGGAGGTGTCATGTGTACAACCCAAGATCCATGGGAATTGCGAGCCAGACTGAACTGAGCCATATGGGTGCTCCAATACAGCTGTGCTCGGTACCAGCCGTACAATATCACCATATAAACTGTATAAATAAAAACCATTCCCGGAAATATCTCAAGCGCACTGAGCCCAAGCATCTGGGAATTAAGTCTATCTACTTGCCTGTCCATATCTTCAGGTGCTCTTACCATCATGTGGGAGAATCTGTGGCCCCACCGCTTGAAGAAGGGAGCTGGCGGTGGGGTATAAACATCTTTCCAGGGACCAGGAGGTTGTGGCCCGTCTGAGAAAGGACTTGGTCCGTCAATCGGGGACCGTCTGGAAAATATAGAAAGTAAGATCTCTGCACAGGCGTATCCCATAGCCAGGCGTGCTAAGTCAAACACCCACACAGCAATCCTACGTCGAGGTTTTTCAAATTGTCGCAGCAGCATGAGCGAACAGGTCACCAGTACCATCGTAAGCAGCTGAAATATAAATGGCATATGCCACTGTTCCAAGGGAGCTAGAGGAGGAGCGAACTGCTCAAATTCGGGCTTCAATCTTGAGTTGTCCATGCCCATGATATCGATGGTGTAGAAGTTGCTCTAAGACGATTCAGGAGAGGCGAGGCAAAAAGAAAGTCACAAGGTTTAAGTCGCACGATGAACCTTTCAAAAGGGAGTTATGGCAGGAGAAAAGGATTTTTATCCAAGGCTACGAATGAAGGTTCACGCCCATGAAATGAGACAAGAGAAGGGGACGTGGAGTGCGTGTCAACTGTGCCACTTTTTGCTGGTACATTTGTGAAAGTGTCGTACGTAACCTGTTTTTTTTTATATATGAAAAAAATATCAAAAAATCACATCTCGTAACCTTCCTAGCCAAACCATTTCAGTATGTAATAGAAACTCACTAACATAACCACTATGCCTCCATAGAATATGCGCTTATCCTGTGTAGCCCTTCGCTCAACCATCCTTATCGTGTCATTTGAGACTCCGAGGGTGTTTGCTACGCTGTAGATTTTGCGCTGCGTCGACTTCAACAGCTCGCGCTGCTCACCCAAATCTCCTAATACTAGTCTACCTCTTTCCAAGAATTCGTCCAGTTGCGCTCCTGCGCGACCCAACGTATCGCGTTCTCTCATTAGCCCTTCATCGCGCGGTATATATTGAGGCTGTCCGCTAGAGTGTGTGTTACTATATGGGTTCTCCGGCGTGGCGGACCCGCCGTTATTATTATTGTTGTGATGGTGTGCAGTTCGCCGCTCGAGCAGCTCAGATCTATTCGAATTGTATACACTCTCTTCTCGCTGTAGTTTGAGCTGCCGAAATTCTTCTTTGATATCTTTGAGCTCGCTGCGAAATCCTTCTATTCGTGCCTTGGCTTGTTCCTTCCGTTCTACGATAATTTCTTGCTCTGCAGCAGCCGCGTAGTCTTCGAGTGTTCGTTGAAATGAAGCCAAAGTAGCTGAAAGCTGACCTATGAAACCAGATTAGACGTGAGCTAAAGCCGACCTAACTAAACCGACATACCTTGTAAAGATAAAGAGGCTTGTTCTGGCTTCTCGGCAAACAGTTTGAGATCCCGTTTCAGCGCTTGCGACTGTTTAACGACATGGTTGTACAAGGAATTCTTGGAAAGTTAGAGCATAGCAATAAAACTCGCCAAATCTACTTACCATGACCAAGAATGCTAATGAAGAAGAAGAAAGAAAGAAATACGGGGAGTCGAACTGGCATGAAAATAGAAAAATGATGTGGTGGCATTTAGTGTCAAACTCGTGGGACATCAGCCGTGCATCATGTGACAGGCGAGGCTGGCGTGAGCAGTAGCTTAAGTTTATTTATGGCGCAGAGTCTGAACATCGGTATGGGCATCACGGTGTATTTCCAAAAGGGTCCTCGTTACACGTTACATTCAATCTTACAGTCTCTAAATTCTAAAGAAGGGCAGCAATAATTCCAGCAGCGCCAAGTACCCCAGAGAGACCTACATTTCTGGCGCCATTGTCACTGGCAGTTGAAGTGGCTGAAGTGGCAGCAGCAGGAGTGGCCGTAGTCGATGTAGTAACAGTATTGGTAGTGCCACCAGATACGTCATTTTCACCAAGAGTGGAGTCGGGAGCAATTTCATCTTCTGTTGTGTTGAAGCACAACGCCGAGAATCCATTGTTCTTGAATTTGGCCTTCTCTACAAAGTAGACATCAGCACAGGCAAAATGGCTAATATTTTCAGAGCCATCAATAGCGTTGTACTCAAGCTGAATGGTGCCGAAGTCGCCCGCATCAATAGAAGAGGGTACAGACGGGGTGTCGTAACACATATGTGGCTCATCTAGTTCGTTGGTTATGTTAGAGGTGAACCATGTCTGGAAATCGTTTTGGCTAGTTGGATTACTGCGAAAAGAAATGCGAACTTGGACTGCCCAGGCGTCGTCTTGAGCGACCAACGCAATATGACCACCGTCTAAAGGAAACTCAGATCGATTAGTTGAGGGACCTGCGGCTGTACCGCACGGTGCAGTATTCTCATAGTCTTCAGACCAGGCTCTGTCAGGCGGCCACATGAATGCAACTGGTCCCATGGTTTGAGAGTACTCTTCACCGTGGTCTTGTGCGGCAACGAATCCAGCACTGGCAATAGAAGTGGTAGCAACTGCGAGAGAAGAGAGCTTCATTGTAATTGAGAACTAGGGAATATCGCCTGATGATGATCATTCTGCTGGGCTCATGTCCTGGCTTTATAGTCTTGCCACTAGATACCTTAGAGACTTTGACAACTAGAGATTGAATTATCAGATCTTGGCCGAATCTTGAGCTATGATTGGCTTATGGCCTTGTTAACCCCAAATAGGAAATATATTTAGGATCTAATTGATAACTCGATATAGGGGAATATTAAAATTTTAATTTTTTTTCCCATCACGGCAGAGCTCTGCTTCTAACAACAGAATCCTAAGATTATCTAGGCTTCTGAAAGTCAGATGCCACTACCTACATTATTTTCAGCTAGCACTAAGAGATGTCAGTAGCTGACCTGTCTGTATTATTCCAGACGTTAGTTGAGCAAAAGAAAATTTTCACGCTTCAAAATGTATCTTGCTCATGTTCTTTGCGCTAATAGGATCATGAGGTAAATTTGCACTAAGTCCATGCCAAGCCAAGTTGAAGGCCTGGCTGATATATTGTATCGAATAAATAACGAATGTGTTTTTCTTTATACGTAGTTTGACTGCTTGGTATGCATGTGCTGAATTTTCAAGTACTCCATATCTAAATAAGCCAATAAGATTGCGGCGATCAATCATTCACTCTTGCCTAACATGGATGTCTTGGATATTGCTCGTTCACTTGATTCCTATTTCTTTGCCGAGAAATACGGTGTTAACTCTGCATTTATAGGAAAAGGCGCTGAACGCCTGTGACCCCCAATGACAAATGAATATATCACGTATATGTAGCGATTAGACGAAAACAACCTTACTCTTGATTTTATTGAACCCCATTCTTCAGCCCTTTAGGACCTGTAATAAAGCACACACATAACCTTTAAAACAAACTTTTTTTTGTCGACTTTACATTATCAATTACATCTACACCAAGTTGCCTAATATGGCACACAAACCGGTCCAGCCCAGAAACTCAACCAATAGTAATCGAACAAACCTCTTAATTAAATCTGGTCGTCCAATACGTGTCTGATTTGATCACTTAGTACATTTGGCTGAGCTGCTGAAAATCTTGGCAGCATGGTTCAATGGTTTCCGTGTATACTATATTGCAGCCAGAAAAACACAGTCAAGGTCCAGTACCCAGTATTTCGGATTACACCGCAATACTAGATTGATCAGAGACTCTTCAGAAGTATAAAAAATAACTGAGATTGTGATGGGCCTATACTTCAAGCATTCTGAGTGAATATGGTGTAGATGTCAGGACTTGGTGAACCTGAAAATACAGCTTGTAGAAAGAAGGTATATCCATCAAAGCAAGGGAGTTATAACCGATAAGTTAAAAATGGATGGGCCAGAAAGCCTTAAAACTTTTTGAACAAAAACGCCCAGTGCTTTACAGGCCAATTTCAGTCTCCTTACAGCGTAATAAATCCAGCGGCCAGCCAACTTATAAAGCTCTTCTCTATTCATGATGCACACTGAACTTGAATTTAGAATGTGTATGATCAATGTTAACGCTAAGCGACTTCTCAAATATTAGTCTAGAGACATTTAACTTCAAGACAGGTTGGGCTTTCATATCAAAGTGCCTTATAGGAGTCGAAGGCACTATATATCAGGAAATGGCGCAAGTTGTTTTAATTACATAAGGATCTCAACGGTCGGAGCGTATCGTGTATGAATATCAACTGCTTGGAAACGACGAGCACAACCTGTGAGCTTTATGGCTAGAAAGACATCTCTCTGTAACTCAATTGATAGTAAACTTGAGTAAAGACAAAAAGGAAGAAGAACGTTGAACAATCAGGCCATCGAATAAACAGTTGCTGTCACATTGAGCACATGGCTTCTCCAGTCATTATCATGACATACTTACAACCGCAAATGTTACAGAGTAAAATTGCGGTAGAGAAACTATACAATCTGCCCCATACAGCTGCGGCTGTAGTCTATGTCAATTACTTATATGACGAGGTTATTGCTATGTTTTACGAATACCATTATAGCTAGATTATCTGAGCGTGTTTGATGCATTGGCTTTATGGGCTCCTGAATAATATTGCGCCGTGAGAAAGCTGGTTACTTTTCGTCGCGTAATCTATTCCACAACCTACTATATACGGCAGCCTGAATCATTCTAACTGAATGTTATCCTGTTTGATTGTTTATACTTGAAGAGATAAATGAATCGCTTCATTGTCCAGGCTTATCATGGAAACTACCTTAACTGCAATAGCTATTCTGCCCCTTGAGGAAAATATTTCAATGCTTAATGAGTTTATAGAAATGTTGGTCTTTGCTTCACAGCGTTAAGAGAAACCTGATGTCGTCGAATCGAGGGGAAATGCCATGGAATTACCCTTACCCTGTATATTTGATGTATGTTCCACTCTGTGCTTGAGCCGTAAAAATAATAGATTAATATTATTTTGATCATGTATGAAGTAAAAACAAAAGAGCAAGTAAAAGAGCAGTTTTCGAATGAATGAATGGATTGAATTCACGGTTTGAAAGATTATGTAGATACACAAATGGTAAAAGCAACTTATAAACAAAGAGTAAATAGTTCTCTCCAGATCTGCATCAAATGCATTCACGACGTTATATTTCATTCTTCAAGGATGGCTTATGCCAAAATTCATGTTACCGTAAGTCAAAACCCGAATCACTCTTGAGAA